>JACEEZ010011056.1:0-40214 GCA_016584305.1 Chionoecetes opilio
CGCTGCGCTTTTTACAAAAGTCGTATTTTACGGTTTAAAGGCTGGAAATCAATTATTTTTGTGGATTAGGTGTTTTGAATGGCATTAACCTATTAGGCCAAAAAAAATGGGTTGGACGACTCTTAACGATGTTCCTTGAGCCTCTGTAAGAGGTAATGAAGTGTACGACACTTTTACTCTCGGCAACATCAAAAAAGAGCTTTGGCAGCGCTACAATCGTATTTTGTGATGGCAAGCAGGGGCGGAGCTTAAATAAGTATAATTTTACTCCGGAAGGACACTACAAAATACGCCTATTATATAAGGACTATATATTATTAAATACAAAAAAATAATTCTTTAAGATAAACAAGAGGAAAAAAGATTCAGCGAAAAAATAATAATGTTTGTTTACATCCTAACGTCCCATCTTGCACCCGGGACCAGTATTAACACGTGAGTCCGCATTATATACCAAAAAGAGGCAAAATAGAGGATATAATAGCATATAAATCGTACAAATAACCTGAATAATAGAAATATTGACCCTTGACTATAATACCATTGCCAAGAGAGACGTTTTTAACCGTTGCATTGGTGAGAAATTTTGAATATAACCTCACTTGTGTGGAAATATCGTGGGAATTTCATGGGATATTTACTTCAAGACGTGGGAACATTTGTGGATAATTTTCCCTTTCGTGGGATATTTTTGTGGGAGAAATCACCCAAAATCTCTTAAAACGCCTCAAACACGTCTCATTCGTGTCTTTCTACAAGTCCCGCACGGCTGTTCAGTGGTAGATAGGCTCAGCGGCGTGCCTTGGCCTATAAGTGTTGATATGAGTGCCAAAAGATATACACAGAAATACCGGTCGGTGTGGGAAAAAGACGAGAGGCTGAAAGGTAAAAGATTAAAGAGTTTATATTGATGTTATTGATAGTTATACAGTCATAAACAAAACAAAAACGGTGGTAATAATAGAGGAGGACTTCGCGGTCGTTTTCAGAGACACCGACTATTTTTCTGGCCTACAATAGGTGCTTTTTCTAATGGAGATAGTTTTTTTTGCGCAAACCCATAAAAAAAAAAACAAAAAAAAATCAAAAAATTGTATGGGGTTTTCCTTTAAAAAACAGTATCTCCATCGAAAAAGATTTAAAACTGGCCCGGGAAAATTTGTCAGGGTCTTATAATTTTTAAATAAAACCCCTTACCTAACCTTAAAAGGTTTTAATAAAACCCTAACCAAACCAAAATTTAAAAAAGGTTTTTAAAAACCTTAATTAAATTTTTTTTAAAAAAACCAAAAGGGTTTTTTCCTTAAACCCCAAATTTTAATTGGGTTTTTTCTTTTAAAACCTAAAAGGGGTTTTGGTTGGGTTTCTTTAAAAACCAAAGTTTGGAAAATTTTTCCCCAAATTTTTAGGTTTTTTTCATTCCTTTTAAGAAAGGATTTTTTTAAAAACCAAAGGAAAAATTTTTTTCCCGGCCAAAGATGCGGTTTTTCCTCCATTAAAAAAGGGACCATTAACCCAAAAAAAAAACCTCTAAAACCCAACCAACCTCCTCCTTTTAAAAAACCCAAAAACCCCCCCTTTAACCAACCTAACCTAACCTCCCCTAACCTAACCAACCAACCCTAACCAAAACCTAACCTTTAAAATTTAAACCTTAACTTAACTTAACTTAACTTAACTTAATTTAAACTTAACTTAATTTAATTTAACTTAAACTTAACTTAATTTAATTTAAAACTTAACTTAACTTAACTTAATTAACTTAACTTAACTTAACTTAATTTTAATAATTTAAACCTTAATTAATTTTTAAAAAAGGTTTTCTTTAAAACCCTAACCAACCTTAAAAACAAAGTAGGTCTAATTTAAAATTTTATAGGTTTTCATAAAAACCTAACCTAACCTTACCAAAAAGTATACCAAACCCAAACCCTAAACTTAGGGGTTTTCTTTAAAAACCAAAACCAAACCCCTTAAACCTTTTAGCCCTCTTACCTTGAGGTTTGGGAACCCAGCGAGGGGTTTTCCCCGGAAAGTGGTAACATCCAGCACTCATATTTTCTCGCCGTAGATTTGTTTTAAAATAAAACCCTTTACAGTACAAAGATCCGTTGTCTTTTGGGGGCCCCCTTTGTTGGTTTCCCAAAGCCCCTTTTGGGTTTGGGCCCTCCCCTATGAAGTTTACTATTTATCGTAAAAAAATTTGGGAGCCGTCATTGGCTAGGGAATTCGCCCTGTTTTGGGCACTCCCTCCCTGACCTGATCCCCATTCAACACAATGAAAACACTGACTAAGTTCAGTTTTAAAATAGTATTGCCGAAGGAGTAAGGTGTGTCTGTGTGCGTTTTTAAATAAATTCAATCATTGGGGGGCCTACGGGGGGGGGCGCGTCGCCTTCCCCCCCTACGACGCCACTCCCGGGGGGCACGACCCCGCAAGTTCCCAGCAGGCTCCTTTCCCATCCAAAACAAACTCCCCGACAAGAAAAATCAAATTGCCCCACCACGAGGGCCCTTTTGGGGGGCCCCCCCTTGGGCCCCCTCCACGCCAGATTGTCTGTTACAGATACAACCCATGGGAAGGATCAGTTTTTGGGTAGGGGTGCCCCATTTCCCATTGCCGAAGTGGGACTGACCCGGGCTATGCAGGAAAAAGGCCTCGATTTTAGTCCACGTGCAATCGCTGATTTGGGCACGTAATCATCCCCGCGTACCCCCTGATTTTTTGCGAAGACACTTATTACCTAAGGGCACGATTCGCTTCTTTTAAGTCGCTATTTTTGTGTCCAAAGTCTCACAACCCATTTGAGGGAAGGGCAGGGATCACAAGCGACCTTTTAAGTCCCGAACTTTTTTCCTCCTGCCCCAGGTACCGACAATTTCCAAATACTCTGCTGAGCGAGTCCCCAAAAAAAACCCTGGGCCCTGCCCCAAACCCCCGTAAAAGGGCTTTTTGGCTGAAATTATTTGTGCGCTATTAGACCAAATATAAAAAAAAACCACTATATATTTAAATTTTTAAGGATTAAATGGAAGTAAATTAGGTTTCTGCACCCTATACTGGCAAAAAAAATTACCGAAAAAAGGATTGGGGAAGGGGGGTTTCCGACCGCGAAAATTTTTCCCTCCCTTTTAACCATTTTAAATTTAAAAACAATAATACAATTTTTGTATTAGAGTTCATAAAAATTTAATTTTTTTGATTTTATGTTTAGCACCCAATCTCCCTTTTTTAAAAACTTTTTTTTCACTTTTTTAACAAACCCCAAAAAAACCCGTTTTTTCACGTTTTAACATAAACACAAAAAATTTTTTCCCGTTTTAAAAAAACCCCTTGATGTATCCCCAGCATGGATTGAGGCCTTTCCCCCCAAAAGATTAATTTTTATACGTTTAAAAAAACTCAAATATCAAGTTTTTTCATTTTAACACCCCCAGACCCAGCTTTCACGTTTTAACATAGTCACCCCTTTTTTTTATAAAAACATAAAAAATAAGGGAAAGCTAAAAGAGGTCATGAACCCTACACGGGGATTTCCCTGTACTTAACATACCTACTCCACCTTTCACCCCCCTTCCACGAAATGATTAGCCCCCTTTTCAAAGCTCCCTAATCTCTGCACAAACTCCCTTTCAAACGAGCCTTCCAATCATTTACCCCCCTATTTGTAACCATTTTTTCCCCCTATTCTTTTTTTAAATTAAGGGGGTTTTTTCCAACTTGAATCAGTCACTCTTTTTCTACCCGGTTTTAATAGCCGTAAGAACTTTTCCCAGATCTTCTTTATTGTATCTCTTTATACACTTAAAATTTTATCAACCCCCCTTTTCCTCACGCCTCTCAAGTGAGTGAAAATTTAATAGTTTCAATCTTTTTTTCAAAACAAAAGTTATGCACCCATGTATAATTTTAGTCATCCTTCTCAGTACAGAGAAGGATACCAAAATGATCATGGGAGCATAATTTATTTGAAAAAAAGATTAAGCTACTAAATTTACACTCACTTGAGAGGTAAGGAAGGGGGGATTTTAAATTTTAAATGTATAAAAAATACAAAAAAGAAATCAGGAAAAATTCTTAGGCTATTAAAAAACCCCCCCCCCCCGGGAAAAAGACGTGACGATTCAAGTTGGAAAAACGTAGATTTAAAAAAAAAATAGGGGAAAAAAGTTCATAAATAGGTGGTAATGTTGGAATGGACTCGTAGACGGTAGTTAGTGCAAGTCCCCTTTGGGAGTTTAAAAGGAGGGTTTAAAAATTTCAGGATGGGGATGAAAGGGGGGATGTAGGTATGTTAAAATAAAAAGAAACTACTCGTGTAGGTCTCACGGCCCCTTGTAGCTTCCTTTTTTTCTTTTCTTCTTATATTTTAACATAACCCCAACCCCTTTTTATGCCCTTTGAACCCCTACATCTATCCCCACCCGGGGTTGGGCCTTTTCCCGGGGGAAAGTCACAAAGGCCGCTGCCCGGGTATGTGACGTGGGACAAGCCACATAAATCCATCCTCGGCCACGCCACGGCAAGAAACACCTGGAGAAACTCACCCCTAAAGGGGGAAAAACGATACTGGGAAAAGGGGCCCTTGGAAAAAACTGACCCATTCTGGATATATGTTGGATTTTGGTATTTTTTGTATTAAGGTTTTTTTTTTTGTATTAAGGTTATTTTTTGTATTAAGGTTATTTTTTTTTATTAAGGGTTTTTTTTGTATTAAAGGGTTTTTTTTTTGATTAAAGGGTTTTTTTTTGTATTAGGTTATTTTTTGGGGGAAAAGGTTTTTTTTTGTATTAAGGTTTTTTTGTATGAAGGTTATTTTTTTGTATGAGGTTATTTTTTGTTTTAAGGTTATTTTTTGTATAAGGGTTATTTTTTGTTTTGGGTTTTTTTTGTATTAAGGTTTTTTTTTTGTTTAAGGTTTTTTTTGTATTAAGGGTTATTTTTTGTTTAAGGTTTTTTTTTTGTTTAAAGGTTATTTTTTGTTTTAAGGGTTTTTTTTTTTTGTTTTAAAGGTTTTTTTTTTGTTTTAAAAGTAGTCGCCCAAACCCCTTTTCTCATTCCTGTTTAATGCAGTCAAATCATGCCTTGACGAGTATTTTCAAAAATACGTCTTCCTTTTTGTTCCAGTCAGCCGTTTTTAAAAAATCCGAAATCAAATCTGAAAATTCCCCCGAGTTCCCCAAACGAAACTAAAGATTTGCAGACCTCAGGCTCAGCCCCGGACGTCCCATCAGGGGGGCTCATCTTCCCGCGCTGATTAGGGGAACGTAAACACGAGTAAATAAATAGTACTTAAAAATATTTGGGTGTTTTTGATAAAAATTTTTTTTTGGAAAAAAATTCCCCAATGCATGCTTTCCTTTCGGGGTGCAGCATGTTTCCCTTTCCACCAAACCCCTGCACCCCCAAACCCCTTTCCCCCACACCACCCGGGGAAATATTTGGGAACTCACCCTTTTCCGGCTTTGACAAAATTTAACTCCCCGCCCCTGTATTGTATGTTATTATCTTCACATCTGAAAAGGGTTTTCCAGCGTGCGCTCAGCCCCTTTGGGTTTAACCCCCCACGACCGCTATGAAATATGGGTTTCCTTTAAAAAAATTTTAAGTCCGTTTGGGGTTTGGTTAGGTTACTTTTTTTGGTTTTAAAGGTTTAGGGGTTTTGGGTAAAAACTTTGTGGTTTTAAAGGGTTTGGGTTTTTAGGGAAAACTTTTTGGTTAAGGTTGGTTAGGTATCTTTTTTGGTTAAGGTTAGGTTAGGGTTAAAGGGATACTTTTTTGGTTAAGGTTAGGTTTGGTTTTATACTTTGTGGTTTAAAGGGTTTGGTTTTTGGGGTTGGTTTAAATTTGTGGTTAAGGTTTTGGGTTTGGTATCTTTGTGGTTAAGGGTTTGGTTAGGGTTAAGGGATACTTTGTGGTTAAGGTTAGGTTTGGTTTTGGTATACTTTTTTGGTTAAAGGGTTTGGGTTTGGTTTTGGTATCTTTGGGTTAAGGTTAGGTTAGGCTAGGTTTTGGTTACTTTTGGTTAAGGTTAGGTTTGGCTAGGGGAAATTTGTGGTTAAGGTTAGGTTGGTTAGGCTATACTTTGTGTTTTTAAAGGGTTTGGTTTGGTTTTGGGTTAGGTATACTTTGTGTTTAAGGTTTTGGGTTTGGGTTGGTTCCTTTTTGTTGGTTAAAGGGTTTGGTTAGGTTTTTACTTTGTGGTTAAGGTTAGGTTAGGTTAGGTTTAGGTTTTGGTTAGGTATTTCTTTTTGGTTTTAAGGTTTGGTTGGTTTGGTATCCCTTTTTGGGGTTTAAAGGAAGGTTTTGGTTAGGTTTGGGTTTTTTTTGGTTTTACCCTTTTTTGGTTTAAAGGGTTTGGTTTTGTTTTCCTTTTTTGGGTTTGGGGTTTGGCTAGGGTTTGGTTTTTGGTTTTACTTTTTTTGGTTAAGGTTTTGGTTTGGGATCCCTTTTTGGTTAAGGTTTTTGGTTTTGGTTAGGTATCTTTTTTTGGTTAAGGTTAGGTTGGTATACTTTGTGGGTTAAGTTGGGTTTGGTATACTTTGTGGTTAAGGGTTTTGGTTTGGTTAATTTTTTTCATATAGACTTTTATGATTTTTTTGGGGGGCCATAAAACCCTTTTTATTTGCTTCCCCCCCCCAAAAAACCCCCTTTTCCCGCCAGTTTTCCCCCGGGTTGTTTTGGGTTTTAGGGGGGGAAAAAAAAAAAATAGGGGGGAAGGACTTTTTTCCCAAATTTTTTTCCCCGCCTGCACACACGCCCCCTTCCCACAAAACACCTTGCATCACGCCTCCCCTTCCCCCAAACACGCCTGCACCACGCCCCTTCCCACACACAAAAGCCGCAGCCCCCGCTTTTTTCCCACCCCACCCCCCCCTGCACACCCCACACCCTTTTCCCCCAAAAAGATCCTGCACCCCCAAAACAAAGCCTTTCACACACCCTCCTTCCCACACACACCCTCCTTTTCCCCCACCACGCTTCCTTCCCCCACCCCCACGGGCCCTGCACACCGACACCCCTTCCCACACCACGCCTGCACAAACTTCCCCACACCGACACCCTTCTTTCACCCGCCTACTTCCCCACCAAAACGCCTGCACACCGCCCTCCCACACGTGTGTGTTGTGGTGTATGTGTGTGGGGGTGGGTGCAGGGAAGGGGGTTGGTGGCAGGCGTGTGTGCAGGCGGGGGTGTTGGGAAGATGTCGGGCACAGCGACCGATTCACTTCCGACACCGAAGTCCCGGTCCCTCCCTAACATTTTTCCGGGCGGTGGGCAACAGAGTGTCTGGGGGGCGTCCCTGTTCTGACGTCATCAATAACAGTCGTAGCCCCCGTTGGAGGGAAAATTTTTTTTTTCGCGCATCTTTTTTTTTAAAAATCGTGTTTTTTTTTGGAAATAAGGGGCCCGGAAAACAATTATTTTTTGGGGGAAATTTGGTTTTTTTGAATGTACAGTCCCTAATTAGGGGAAAAAAAAAAGGGGCTGGACGACTACTTTTAAGGGTTTTTTTTTTGGGATTAAAGGGTTTTTTTTTGTTTTTTAAGGTTATTTTTTTTTATTAAAAATTTTTTTTTTTGTATTAAGGGTTTTTTTTTTGTATTAAAGGTTTTTTTTTTTGTATGAAGGTAATTTTTTGTATTTAGGTTATTTTTTGTAGTAGTATTTTTTTTTTTTGCGGGGGAAGCGGGGTTTGTTTTTAGGATTTTGTTATTGAAGAAACACAACAGCCCATCCTCGTAATCATAATAATACAAATAATTATCTTTTCACCCGAAGGCATAGGTACTGTAAATAAAACAAAAAATAAAATACTATCTTGTCAGTCCATGTTGTGATTTGGTATTTTTTTATTATATTCATTTTTTGTGGTAATATTATTATTATTATTATTATTTTTTGAGGGGAGGGGGTTGTGATTTTTATTGTCTTATTAATATGTTACATTTTCAAGTTTTTTTCTAGCTAATGTCATGTTTTTTTTTTTTTTTTTGGAGGGTGGGGCGGTTTGGGGGAACAACAATGTTTTCTTTTTTTATGTTAGGTTTCAATAAGTTTTTTCCTTAATTACCTCCGCCAACGAAGTTGGAGGGGTTATGTTTTCACCCCGATCTGTCTGTCTGTCTGTCTGTTTGTTAGTGTACAGGATTTCTCGAAAAGTTACGAATAGATTTGGACCAAACTCGGTATACCAAGTCTATTTGGTATAAGGAAGAACTGATTTAATTTTGGATGAAATCTATTGACAACTGTTGCCATGGCAACCAATTGATGAAATATTCAGCCGGAGGTATGCGCTCATACTGAGTGCATATATATATATATATATATATATATATATATATAATATATATATTATATATATATATATATATATATACAGGGAGGTCCCGTTATACGAGCATTCGGTATACTAGGAATCCGATGATACGAGATGTGTAAATTAGGGTCTATTTTCAATATACGAGATCGAAAATCCAATGCTATGATAACATTCAAACTGGGGTGAGTAAAATTATCAAGTTCAAAATACTCGCCCTACCACTCCCAGTCTGGACAAAGGGGGATTTGGTTGACCCCAGTCAGGTCACCCCTAGCAAGCCGTGACCTGAAGGGTAATTAAGCATATGGCGCAGCCTGACATGTAGTGGTAATTAGCCAGGTGTGCGGCTCCAACCTTGGGACCGCAGTCAGTGACGTGAAGGGTAATTAAGCATATGGCGCGGCCTGATCCTTAGTGGTAATTAGCCAGGTGTGCGGCTCCAACCTTGGGACTGCAATCAATGACCTGAAGGTAATTAAGCATATGGCCGGCCTGATCCTTAGGGTAATTAGCCAGGTGTGCTCCCCCAATCTTAGGACCTCTACCTACCCTCTTTTGTATCACGCGGCGTCCCCTTCAGTCCCAACGTCTTTTTTTGCTTGTTATGCATGTTTTATGTTTGATAATTGCAGTTTGTTATTTTGTGTGCTATTTTCTCTTTCAGAATGCTTTTTCTACAGAATAGGTAGTAATAGAGTGGATAGTGATAGATACAGAATAGTGGGTAATATAGACCTGTGTGTTTGTTGTGTTTGCTATATTTTTATTTTAGCTTGAAAAACACGTTTTTTTTTTTTTTTTAATTTTTTATAATTGATGGTCCTTTGAACCAAACCTATATTTACCATTAGTTTATGTTTTTCGTTATACGAGTTTTTCGCTTTACGAGTATGCCAGGTGAACCTAACTGCTCAATCTTGGGGACCTCCCTGTATAAAATATATAATATATATATATATATATATATATATATATATATATATATATATTATATATATATATGAAATATTCCGGGCGGAGGTAGGTGCTCTACTGAGTGCCCCCCCCCTATTTTTGGTATGTATTTCCTTTAAGCAAGAAAATGAAGTGTTTTTAATATTTTTTTCTCAATAGAAAAAAATGGCTGACGGTCACGACTTCGCGAAAGAAGGGGTTTTTGGGGGAAGTCGGAGGAATGCCGGAAGGAACACCGACTGTCAGGGGTGAGTGTGTGTGTGGTGTGTGTGTGTGTGTGTTTACCTAGTTGTTTTTACCTATTTTGTAACATACAGGAAAAGAGCTATGCTCGTACTGTCCCGTCCCCAAATCTACTATTATCCAGCTTGCCTTTGAAGTCCTGAATATTTCCCTTGCATTAATCCTTTTGCATCAAGGTTGTTCCAGGCTTTCTATGCTTCTATACGGAAACTGTTTTTTTTTATGTCCCTCTTGCATGTTGTCCTTTTCAATTTTTTCCCTCATGACCTCTTGTACTTCTATCGTCCCACACAAACAGATCTTCTCTATCAATTTTTTTTCCAGACCCATTGATCTCTATACACTGCCTAAAAATCTCCCCTTTCTCTTCTTTTCTCAAGAGTTGGGAGTTTTAGTCTTGAAAGTCTTTCCTCATATGGTAAATCTCTCAGGCTTGGAGCCATTTTGGGGCTGCTCTTTGTATTCTCTCAATCTTCCTTATATCCTTTTTTTTATGGGGTGACCAAATCACTGCCGCATATTCCAACCTTGGTCGAATCAAAGATGTTATCAATTTCTTAATCACTCTTCATCAGATATTTGAATGCCATTCTTATATTCCTCACACTGATAGTATCTCCTGTGATCTTGTTTATATGCTTCTCAGGTGACAAATTATCCGTAATCCACACTCCCAGATCTTTTTTGACCTTTGTTTTGATTATCCTTAATTTCCCATCGAATACTTTCCTCTCTGTCTCTTTTTGCTACTGCCCCTTTTTCCCTCCTTTAACACTTTTTAGCATTAAACTCCATTTCCCATAGTTGACTTTCCCTCTGAAAATCTTATCTAACTTTTGTAAAACCTCACAGTCCTCTTTACTTTCTACTTTTCTTAGTAATTTAGCATCATCAGCGAATAAACTCATATAACTGTTCACGGTCCTTCTGCCATATCATTTACATAGACCAAGAACATCACTGGGGCCAATACTGATCCTTGGAACTCCACTTATCACACTGCACCATTCTGACTTCTGATCTTTTATTACTGTTCTCATCTCTCTGTTGCTCAAAAAGTCTTCCATCCACTTCAGCAAACCACCCTTCAATCCTCCTACATGTTCTAGCTTCCAGAGCAGTCTCTTGTGAGGTACCTTGTCAAATGCCTTCTTTAGGTCCAAGTATTGCAATCGACCCACCCCTCTCTTCCTGTGTCACATCGATCACTCTCGAGTAAAAGCTTAATAAATTCATTGTACATGACTTCCTCCTCTAAATCCAAACTGGCCCCTGCAAGTGTGTTTGTCTCTTCCAAATATTGCAACCATCTGTCCTTCACAATTTTTCAAAACATTTGCCACTACACTTGTTAATGATACTGCCTGTAATTTAATGGTTCGTGTGTGTGTGTGTGTCATTCACCCCTGGTCTTTGTCCACGCGAGCTGGCTCGCGATCGCCAGTTTCACCCCTCTCAGTGCGAGCTTGGAGCTCATTATTACTGATCTTTGGGCAATGCTGGGACCTCACCACCCAAAACCCCCATCCCCTTGCTCAAGGGGGACAGTAAACCGCCCAAATTTGTCAAGTGAAAATCCCCCGGGGGCGCGAGGATTCGAACCGCCTACCCACAGAGTGAGAGACCAGAACGTTATCAAACTGACTATCGCGCGGTGTGTGTGTGTGTGTGTGGGTTGTTGGTGTTGTGGTGTGTGTGTGTGTGTGTGTGTGTGTGTGTGTGTGTGTGTGTGTGTTGTGTGTGTTTACTTAGTTGTAATAAAGGGGAAATGAGTTAATACACAGGTGGGGTCCTGCTGTCTCCTTGTCTAAATGGGTCAATCCTAGCTTTAAAGACATGAATATGTGAAGGTTGTCTCACTCACCAACTCATGTCACTCACACAGTCAGCCAGTCTCCTCACTCATTGTTGTTCATTCACTCACACAGTCACATCAATACATGAATGTCTTCTTAATATGTTACATGGTTATTGATGCATAGACAAGACTGTTGAAAGTAGATTGCTTTAGACAGTGCACAGGTAGCAGCTAGTATAGATATTTATACACACAAATAGCTGGAAAGGTCTGAGGATATGCAAATGTTTTCAATAGTGTGTGTTGGCTGGCTGGGAGAAGCATCAAGAAGCCTCCAGGATTCGTCAGAGGGCTGTAAAACCAAGTTGATTGATTGATTGATTGAGTGCCAAAAGAGAAAAAAAAGTGGGTGTCTTGAGATGTGCCCGAAATTAAAACCAGAAACTAGAAACCAAAAGAAGAAGAAAAAGAAACAAATAAGGGGAGGGTTACATAAGAACATAAGAAATTAAGGAAGCTACAAGAGGCCGCAAGACCTACACGTGGTAGTTCCTGTCACCTAACACCACCTTTCATCCCCATCCATGAACCTATCCAGCCCATCTTTAAAGCTCCCCAATGACTCCGCACTAACTACCTGTCTACTGAGACCATTCCATTCATTCACCACCCTATTTGTGAACCAGTTTTTCCCTATTTCCTTTCTAAATCTACGCTTTTCCAGCTTGAATCCGTTACTTCTTACTTCTGGTTAGGAATACATCACAGCCATGGCATGGGTAGTACATGGAGGTAGGAAAAGGTACCTATGGTTGAACTAAAGATTGACGCTTTAAAAACCTCAGTTACTCATCATTTGTAGTTAAGATTCGTCGTCTATTGGGTATATTGCGCAAATGTTTACAGGAACTACCACGTGTAGTTCTCGCGGCCTCTTGTAGCTTCCTTATTTTCTTATGTTCTTCTTATGTTCTTATGAATACTTTTGGCATCAATAATTTCACTGTCCAGGCTATTCCACATATCAATGCACCGTGTGTGTGTGTGTGTGTGTGTGTGTGTGTGTGTGTGTGTGTGTGTGTGTGTGTGTGTGTGTGTGTGTGTGTGATTATTCTAACTGTTATACTACTACTACTACTACTATTTTATTATAAGGAAAGATAAATATGATGACATAGAGGAAGGATAAATCATCAATTTTTTAATGATAAATAGATGATGGAATATATAAACAGATGAATTATTATGAAAGATATTATGTTAATCTTGTTTTTTTCCTCCTCCTTCTTTCTCTCCTTCTCTTCTTCTCCTCCCCCTATTATTATTTCTCTTCTACCTTTCCTTATTCCACCACCACCACCACTACTACTACTACTACTACTACTACTACTACTTACTACTACTACTACTACTACCACACTACTATACCACACTACTACTACACTACACTCTACTTCTACAACTCCCATACTACTACTACCCCCAAATACTACCACCACTACTACTCCCACCCCCACAACTACCACATACTACACTAAAACACCCCCTACTCTACTACTACTACCACTACTACTACACTATACTCTATACTACTACTACTACCACCACTACTACTACCACCACCAAAACTACCACCCTACTACACTCAACACGCCACTACTACTACACTACTACCCTACTACTACAAATACTACAAATACTACTACTACTACTATACTCCCTTACTACTACCACCACCACAACACCACACTACCACTACTACAAACCACCACTACTACCCCAACACTACTACTACTACTACAAATCTACTACTACCACTACTACTTCTACTACTACTACTACTACTACTACCACACTACTACTACTACTACTCCACTACTACTCTACTACTACCTACACCCTCCCACACTACTACTACTCACTACCATACCACCTACTCTACTACTACTACCACTACCCTACACTACCTACACTACTACTACCTACCCCCACTACACTCCCGGGTATGATTTCAACCAGGGAATCGACTACCACAAGTTATTCGATTCCTTCCGTTACTCTGGTTTTCAGGCGACAAGCTTTGGTTGTGCTGTAGAGGAGATCAAGAAAATGGTAGGTGAGAGAGAGAGAGAGAAAGAAGAGAGAAGGAGAGGGAGAGAGAGAGAGAGGAGAGAGAGAGAGAGAGAGAGAGAAAGAGAGAGAGAGAGAAGAGAGAGAGAGAGAGAGGGGGGGGGGGGGGGGGGTGATAATAATGGTGTTTCTGTGGTTGATATAAAAAAAATCTAGTTTGTTTAATATAAGAGACAGAGAAATATTACACTCATCATTTTTATAGTTCTTAACACACCCTCCTTCCTCCTCTTCCTGCCTTCCTTCTTTCCTTTCCTTCCTTCCTTCCTTCCTCCTTTCCTTTTTTCCTTCCTTCCTTCCTTCCTCCTTCCCTTCCTTCCTTCCCTTTCCCTTTCCCTTTCCCTTTTCCTTCCTTCTTTCCTTCCTTCTTTCCTACCCCCTTCTTTCCCTTCCTTTTTTCCTTCCCTTTCCCTTTTTTTCCTCCCTTTCCTTTTTTTTCCTCCCTTCCTTCTTTCCTACCTTTCTTTCCTCCCTTCCTTTTTTCCCTTTCCCTTTCCTCCCTTTCCTTTCTTTCCCTTTCCTTCCCTTTCCCTTTCCCTTTCCCTTTCCCTTCTTTCCTTCCTTCCTTCTTTCCTACCTTCCTTCTTTCCTTCCTTCCTTCTTTCCTACCTTCCTTTCTTTCCTACCTTCCTTCTTTCCTACCTTTCTTTCCTACCTTCCTTCTTTCCTTCCTTCCTTTTCCTTCCTACCTCCCTTTCCTCCCTCCCTTTCCTTTCTTTCCTCCCTTTCCTTTCTTTCCTACCTCCCTTTCTTTTTTTCTTTCTTTTTTTTTTTCTCCGCCTCAGATGCCTGCCGAAATCCCACTACGAAAAAGCGGAAAAATCTTAAATCGCGGACGGCATCGAATTCATAAAAAATTGCACCATATTCTTGGGCTATACCTAACATGGGTCTTGTGCGTAAGGGAAACCATCGGGGTTGTGGTGGTGTGTGTGTGTTTTTGGGTTGTGTTGTGTGTGTGGTGTGTGTGTGTGTGTATTCATCATTGTATTCATCTAGTTAAATTTCTCTATTGTATTTTACGGGGCCAAGCAATGCTCTTTGGCCCCGTCTCCATATAAACATTTTTAATCATTCATCCTTATGCTTTGTTTGGCCGAACCCACCACCCCGGAGAGCAGGTAAAAACCCCGGCAAACCCCCGGGTACCCATTCACTGCTGGGGGACAGGGGCTGGGGTTTTTAAGGGAAAACAACCCATCTTTTTTTCCGCTCCCCCTGGGACGAACCGGGACTTTTTGGGTTTTGTGAACCGACGGGTTTCCCTTAACCACAGAGTACCCCTCCCTTTGTGTGTTGTGTATTTACCTAGTTGTATTTACCTTTGTAACATCGGGAAAAAGAGTTAGCTCGTACTGTCCCGTCTCCAATCTACTATTTTATTTTTGCCTTTAAAGTCCTGAATACTTCTTGCATTAATCATTTTCTTTAAAGGGTTGTTCCAGGCTTCTATGCTTCTATACGGGAAGCTTTTTTTTTTATACCCTCTTGCATGTTGTCCTTTTCAATTTCTTCTCATGACCTCTTGACTTCTGTCGTCCCCACAAACGATTTTCTCTTCAATTTTTTCCAGACCCTTTGATGCTCTATACCTGCTAAAAAATCCCCCCTTTCTCTTCTTTTCTCAAGATTTGGGGAGATCAGTCTTGAAAGTCTTTCTTCATATGTTAAATTCTCGGCTTGGAGCCTTTTTTTGTGGCTGCTCTTTGTTTCTCTCAATCTTCCTTATCCTTTTTTTTATTGGTGACCAAATCACTGCCGCTATTCCAACCTTGGGTCGAATCAGAGTTTTAAATTTCTTGTCTCTCTTCATCCAGATATTTAATCCCTTCTTATATTCCTCGAAACTATATTTCTCCTTGATCTTTTTTTATAGCTTCTCGGGTGAAAATTGTCAAAACCAACTCCCAATCTTTTTCGACCTTTTTTTTTGTTTATCCTTTAAATTTCCCATCGAATGCTTTCCTCCTGTCATTTTTTTCCCTTGCCCATTTTCCTCATTTACATTTTTTTGGCTTAAACTCCATTTCCCATAGTTGACTCCCTGAAATTTTATCTAGATCCTTTTTAATCCTACAGTCCTCTTTACTTTCTACTTTTTTTAGTAATTTAGCATCATCAGCAAATAAACTCATTAACTGTTCACCCTTCTGCCATATCATTTCATGCCCCCAAAACATCACTGGGCCCAATACTGATCCTTGGGAACCCCACTTATCACACGGGGCACCATTCTGACTTTTGATCTTTTTTACGTTCTCATCTCTCTTTTTGCTCAAAAGTCTTCCATCCATTTCAGCAAACCCCTTAAAATCCTCCTACTGTTCTAGCTTCCAGAGCATCTCTTGTGAGGACCTTGTCAAATTCCTTTTTTTGGTACAAGTATATGCCATCGACCCACCCCTCTCTTTCCTGTGCACAAAACGATCACCCTCTCGAGTAAAACTTTAATAAATTTGTTGTACATCATTCTCCTCAAATCCAAAATGGCCACCTGCGAGGGGTTTGTCCCCTTCAAATATTTCAACCACTTTCCCTTTACAATTTTTTCACACATTTTTTCCACTACACTTTTAATGTACTGGCCTGTAAATTTGGGTTCTTCTTTGTCACCTCCTTTGTGAATTGGCACTATTTTTCTCTTTTTTAAACAAGCGGGGCCTGCCTCCTTTAGTGAACTCTCATTACACTGTAACTTTCCTGCTAGTTGGTTACTGCACTCTTTCATTATCCGTTGGACACTCCATCTGGCCCGGGGGTTTTTTTTCACATCTTGACTTTCCATTAGCCCTTTTTTCTTCTATTACTCTACTTTTATGTCTTTCCCTTTATTTTCTTTTTTTATTATATTTTTTCGTTTTAAATTCCCCCTTTTTTGTAAAAACAGTCCCGTAAGCACTTATTCATCCCTCGGCCTGTTGTAATGCACTTCATACCTAGGGCCCTTCTCCTTCAGCTTATCTATTTCCTTCCTTGTTTTTTCCTTTTTCCCCTTTATATTCTATAGAAAAGTTTTGGGGCGTTCTATTTTTTCTATTTTAATTCCCCTCATTTTTACTTTCTTTTTCTCTTTGGATTCTTCATATTCATTTCTATTGTTTTGTACTTCTCCCCAAGGTTGATACCTCCTTTTTTCCCCCAAATTTTCCATTTTTTTCTCTTTCTTCTTTCTAATTCAAAATTTTTTTGTTAAACCTTCTTTTTTTTCTTTTTTTCTGATAACTATCCTTGAACTAAATATTTTTTCCTTCGGTGTAATTCAGATGAAATCTCCCATTTTTTCTGGGTACTCCTTGCTGCAGGAATTTTTCCATCTGTCTCCCGAAGAATTTCTTATCCCAAAATTCTTTTTTCCCTAATTGTATCTTTTCCTTTTTTGTGTTCTTCTCTTTTCCCCTCTTTTTTTCTATCATTTTTTCAAAATTCAATAAGACATGGTCACTCTTGCTAAGTGGGCACTGATAATTTACTTTACTAAATTTCTTCCAGTTCTTTCATCACTATAGGTCTAGTTTTTGGTTCTTCGCTACCTCTGAATCTTTTTTCTCTTTTAATCCACTGATTTTGATGTTATTCTTCCAAATCCACATGTACCCCCCTGATCTTCTCCTCCTTCAGTATACCTTTTTCCCCCGCAAACTTCTTTGCTTAAAACTCCCATCAAAAATTTTGTTCTCACTATTTTCCATCGTATTCTTTAAACTTTGCTTGTGTCTCTTTCATGTCTCCGTACTCTTCTTCCCCCAGGAATTTGTCTTAGGGGGAATGTATAGGAGTACTAAGTCTCTTTTCTTTTTTTTTCTCCCAAAATCTACCTTCAAAACCTCGGGGCCCTTCCCTTTTCCTTTCTCCACTTTCCTACTACCACTCCTCCTTGTTAAAAACCCTTTCCCCCCCCCCCTTTTTCTGGTTTCGGGTTTTCCCTCATACATTATTTGCCCTCCCCAACGGCACTCCTCGAATCACTCGCTTCGTTTTTACTAAACCCCAAAATTTCTGGTTTTTTGGCTCTCAGGTAACGTTACTTCTGTTAAGTTGACTCTACCCATTTATATTTGTGTGTGGGGTGTGTGTTTGTGTTGTGTGTGTTTGGGGGTGTTGTTGTGTGTGGGTGGTGTGTGTGTGTGTGTTATGTGTGTATTGAAAAAAAATTGTAATATGAAAATGTTATTGGTCTTTTCTCTCTCTCTCTCTCCCCCTTTTCTTCCTCTCTCTCTCCTCATCCACAGGGTTTTTTGTGAGCATAGCTAGTGGATTGCATCGTCACCCCAGCAGGGGGCGTGGAAGAGGCCGATCAAATGCCTGGCTAACACATACAAGGGGGGTTTTTGGGACTTAACGGGAAAAAAACTGAGGCGAAGGGAAAAAAACCGCTGGGAATTTGCTGGTGCCCAAAAACAAATATTTAAATTTTAGGGCTGGGGTTTTGCAACTGGACACCATGGGTTCAAAAACAAAAGAGGAGGGGGGTGTGGGGGTGTTTAATGCATATTTTGTTTTTTATTTTGTTTTTTGGTGTGATTTTCTCTGATTTTTGGGGTGGTTTCTGTGGTGAGTGGTGGTATAAATTTTTTGTGTGTGTGTGTGGTAGGGGGGGTTTTTTGTGTGTGTGTGTGTGTATGGGGGGGGTTTTTTGTGTGTGTGGGGATGGGGGGTTCTTTTTATTGGTGTATGGGGGGGCTTTGTGGGTTTTTGGTATGGGGGGGTTTTTTGTGTGTTGTGTATGGGGGGGTTCTTTGTGTGTGTTGTGTGTAGGGGGGGTTTTTTTTTGTGTGTGTGGGGGGGGGGGGTTTTGTGTTGTGTTTGGGGTGTGTGTGTGTGTATGGGGGGGTTCTTTTGTGTGTGTGTTAGGGGGGGTTCTTTTTGTGTGTGTGTGTATGGGGGGTTCTTTGTGTGTGTGTGTAGGGGGGGTTCTTTTGTGGTGTGTGGTGTATGGGGGGTTTTTTTTTGTGTGTGTGGTGTATGGGGGGGTTTTTTGTGTTGTGTGTGTGTGTATGGGGGGGTTCTTTGTGTGTGTTATGGGGGGTTCTTTGTGGGTGTGTGTGTAGGGGGGGTTCTTTGTGTGGGTGTGTAGGGGGGGTTCTTTGTGTGTGTGTTTGGGGGGGGTTTTTTGTGTGTGTGTTATGGGGGGGTTCTTTGTGTTGGGTAGGGGGGTTTTTGTGTGTGTGTGTTGGGGGTTTTTGTGTGGGTGTGTGTATGGGGGGGTTTTTTGTGTTGTGTGGTGATGGGGGGTTTTTTTTGTGTTGGGTTATGGGGGGTTCTTTGTGTTGTGTGTATGGGGGGGGTTTTTTGTGTGTGTTGTGGTATGGGGGGGTTCTTTGTTGTGTGTGTGTGTATGGGGGGGGGTTTTTTGTGTGTGGTGGGTGGGGGGGTTCTTTGTGTGTGTGTTATGGGGGTTCTTTGTGTGTGTGTGTGTGTATGGGGGGGTTCTTTGTGTGTGTGTGTATGGGGGGTTCTTTGTGTGTGTGTGTGTGTATGGGGGGGTTCTTTGTGTGTGTGTGTATGGGGGGGTTCTTTGTGGTGTTTCCCTAGGTGTGTTTTTACAGGGCCTGAGCTACACTCCTATGGCCCTGGTCTCCACAGCTATATTTAATTTTGCTTACTTAGTGGTTAGTGTTTGGCTAGTGTGTATGGTGTTGTGTGTGTATTTACCTAGTTGTGTTTTACAGGGCCTGAGCTACACTCCTAGGGCCCCGTCTCCATATCTACATCTATCCATTTTTCCTTCAACTAGTGCACATTCTTTGCCGATATCACCCTCCTCATTTAGTCCATGTGTGTGTGTGTTTGTGCATGATTGGGGGTTGGGAAAGAATATATTTGTGATTATCTCTCTCTCTCTCTCTCTCTCTCTGCATACTTATACCTTCATCAACCTCTCCACTCATACACACTCACACACCCTACCCCTCAACCTTTCATACCCCACCCCCCCCCTCCACCGACCCTTTCCACACATTTCCTCACCCCCCCCACACCCCAGGTACCAACTGCCCTCCCTCTAAGATCATCAAAGGCTCGCAGCGAGATGGACGACCCTACCAGCATCGCTTACGGGGCCTCGCGTAACAACATTCCAGTCTTCAGCCCGGCCCTGACAGACGGCAGCCTGGGTGACATGATGTACTTCCACGGCATTAAGAGTCCTGGCCTGGTGGGGGATATTAACGAAGGTTTTGTGTGTGGTGTGTGTGTGTGTGTGTGTGTGTGTGTGTGTGGGGTGTGTGTGTGTGTGTGTGTGTGTGTGTGTGTGTGTGTGTGTGTGTGTGTGTGTATTTACCTACAGTAACCCTCTCGCATTCGACTAATTCGGTCAAGGAGTAGTACGAATAATGAAAGGATCCAAAAAATGCAGGGATAAGAAAGAAAAAAAAGAAAAAAAGTAGGTGAATATAAAAAATGTCTAAGTCATGCAGATATCAATAAATATAAGATAATCTGTCAAAAAATAAATCTACAGTAAAAATACACACTACAGTACTGTACAGGAGTATGTACAGCACTGTCAGTTCCTACTCTGGCAGCGGGAGCCGGCAGCAGTATCATGATGCGGAGATTTCCTCCTCCTTTTTGGTGTTGTATGTAGGCTGCGAGGACCCCTTGAGGAGTCCTAAAGATTTCCCCGGTGATATCCTATATGCTATCACAGGCGTGGTAGCTGACCTGTCTTCTTCAGGAAGGCACAGGTGAGGCGGATGACAGCGTGTTTTTCCTGGAAGGGGAGGCAGGGCGCCAGGCGGAGCAGGTCGCTCGCCAGCAGGGGGGCAGGGTTTTTTAACGTCATTACTAGTTATTATACATCGTAGTGATTATGGTGAGCTGTTATATACACGCCTCATTATTTAGGTCAGTGTAGTACCTCGTGTCACCTTAAATAAGGGATATTTAAGGTGTTTGAGGTGGCGGGGTAGCCCGTGAAGGGGAAAAATTCTTGCCGCAGCCACCCCGTAACACTAATGGAAAAAGTGTCCATGTGACACTACCTTTAAAGGCCGTGTCAAAAGTATTGTTGACTTGTGATTGGTCCCAGAAGTTTTTAGAAACAGTTTGTCATTGGCTGGTGACTGATGACAATTTGATGACGTCATTACTCGTCCAACCCTCAGGGCCTTCCTACCTGTTAACTACCTAACGAGGGAGGCTTTCTGGATACGGTAGTGAGGCAGTAGTATCTAGGTGGTTTGGGAGAGCGGGTGGTAGCTAGAGATACGACCTCCGTTGCTGGATCTGGGTCCAAGGCTCAATGGCCTCAGATCACTCGCCAATACAACATTTGGACACAACAAAGAAACCACAATTACAGTATACAAAGTATATGCTCAGTGATGGATCATAAATGCTCTGCCTGGCTGCCTGGGCCTCTAACCTCACTGACTCACATCATGACACCCTAAGGAGGAGGAGGAGGAGGTCCGAATAATGTCGAAGTCAGAATAATGAAGGTCCGAATACGAGGGTTTACTGTACTTGTATTTACCTAGTTGTGTTTTACAGGGCCTGAGCTACACTTGTGTGGTCCCGTCTCCGTATCTACATTTATCCAGTCTTTCTTTCAATTGGTGCACATTATGTGTCGATATCACCTCCTTCTAGTCCATTACAAACTTCTACATTTCTATGAGGGAAGCTGTACTTTTTTATGTTGTTCAGGCATCTCCCTTTTCATAGTTGTTTTGTATGTCCTCTTGTGTAGCGACCTTCTCTTTGTTTCCAAGTCAGTAGTCTCTCATGGTCTGTTTCTTCCATCTTAGTTATTAGCTTAAAAATTGTTATTAAGTCTCCTCTTTCTCTTCTCTGCTCGAGTGTTGGTAACTTTATTTCTTTCAACCTTTCCTCATAAGAGAGAGAGTTTTTCTAGCTCTGGTACCATCTTTGTTGCCATTCTCTGTATCCTCAACAACTTTTTCACATGCTTCTTTTTATATGGGAACCATACAATGGCAGCATATTCCATTTTTGGTCGGATCATTGTAGTAATTATCTTTCATCATATTTTTGTCTGTAATGAAATAAAGGTAAAGATGGAAGCATACGCTAAGCTGCGCGTGGTATTCGGTGCTCATCTCCGTGGCATTAGCCCTTAGAGCCTGTGGTGGGTGAGGACTCATTACCCCGGGACACAGGGCTAGTGTGACAGTGGGACACCCAGGCTACCACAGTTACCTTCCCCAGGTTACCCCAGGTACCCATTTATCAACCTCGAAAGGAAGGAAGAACAGCTGGGTTGGCTGGTCGCCGACTTGCCCAGGCCCGGATTCGAACCAGGGCCCGCAGATTCGTAGCCCGGCATGCTAGCCACTACACCACGGAGGCGACGTGTAATGAAATGCTACTCTAATATTCTTTAACATCCTGTTTATATTTCCAATTTTTTTTTTTTTTTTTTTTTTTTTCTTCTGGTTGTAGGTTATTCTCCATTATCACTCCTAAGTCCTTTTCTTCATGAACCTTTGTAATTATTTCATTTCCCATTTTATATGGCCATTTATAAACCTTTTTGCTTTTTCCAATTTCCATCACATGACATTTATTCACATTAAATTCCATTTCCCATCTTCTGCTCCATTCGTAGATCTTGTTCAGGTAGTCTTTATAGCTTTTTATTTCTCTTAATAGTTTTGCATCCTCCGCAAATAGACTAATATAACTTTTTATTTCCTCCGTCATGTCATTGACGTAAATCGTGAACATTATTGGTGGCAGCACTGGTCCTTGTGGCAGCCCACTAAATACCTTTCTCCATTCAGACTGTTCATCCTTCACTACTGTTCTCATTTCTCTTCCTCTCAGATAACTTTCCATCCAGGTTTTGATCATCCCTGTGATTCCTCCTATATTTTCCAATTTCCAAAGTAGTCTCTCATGTGGAACTTTATCAAATGCCTTTTTAAGATCTTGATACACACAGTCTGCCCATCCATCTTTGCTTGTGTTATATCAATTACTCTTGAGCAAAAGCTTATTATGTTGGTCACACATGATCTCTTTTTGCTAAAACCCTACTGCCGGTCTGTTATTATACCTTCATTTTCTAAGTATTCCGTCCATTGCTTCTTTATTATTTTATCACCTATCTTGCATACTGTGCTAGTCCATGACACTGGTCTATAATGTAGTGGTTCATCCTTCTTCCCTTTTTTATATATTGGCACTCTATCTGCTTCTCTTTCACGCCTTGGCACTTTTACCATTGTTAAGAAAACTTTATTAATATATATTATGGTTAACCCACTGCTTTCTGCACTCTTTAAAACATAACCCGGGAACTTCCGTCTGGTCCCTGCTTTCCTCTCCTCCAATTCCTCTCAACAATCACAAACTTCCCTGTTCTCTAGTTTTTATTTTCCAATCCTTTTCTGAATGTTTTCATTCTTGCGGTTTCATTGCACTTTGATTCTTTGGTGAATTTATTGCTGAAGTTTTTATTTTTAAAATTTCAACTCATTATTTTTGGATCTCATCTATCTAGTACCTTCCTTCAGTCTCTCACTTCTGTCCTTATGCTTGATTCTTCCATTGATAAATCTGTTATAGAACAGTTTGGGTTCTTTCCTAACACTTTTCAAACTCTATCCCCTCCTAACTCTTCGCTTACTCTCTCCTTATGCACACATAGTCATTTTCTTGCTAAATTTATAGTTTTATTTATTTCTTTGGTTCCGATTATTCTTGACTTTTTCCCATGCTCACCCTTAATCTCTTTGCCCTCTCACATCTTCCATTAAAAACCATTCTTTCTTTCCCCTTCTCTCTTGGTGTATAATGGGTACCTGTTTTTCAATTCCTTTCCAATAGCTCAGAAAAATGTTGTATTTCAACTTGCCACCATCGATCACTCCTTTCATGTCTTCCCCAATCAATTTCTTCATAGTATTCTTTTCAGGTTCTTCCATGTAGTTTTTCCAAAGTCTCTTTTCTGCTCTTGTGTACAATTTCATCTCCTCCTTTATGTCTCTTTCGTCTCCATTTCTAAGGATCACCAGGGAGGTCCGTTATACCAGCATTCAGGGTATACGAGAATCCGATGATACGAGATGTGTAAATTAGTGTCTATTTTACAATATCCGAAGATCGAAAACCAATGATACGACATTCAAAACGGGTGAGTAAAAATTATCAAGTTCAAAATGCGTTGCCCTACCATTCCCGGGCTGGACAAAGGGGGATTGGTGACCCCAGTGAGGTCACCCTAGCAAGCGGTGACCTGAAGGGTAATTAAGATATGGCGCGGCCTGACATTAGGGGTAATTAGCAGGTGGTGCGCCCCAACCTTGGGGACCCGCAGTCAGGTCACCCCTAGCAAGGCGTGAACTGAAGTGTTAAATTAAGCATAGGGTGCATATGGGTCCTGGAACCAAACCTATATTTACAATAGTTATGTTTCGTTATACCGAGATTTCGCTTTACGAGTAGCCAGGTGGGAACTAAACGCTCGTATCTTCGGGACCTCCCTGTATGGGTCACTTTTCCCATGGGCAACCATAAGTGATCTCATTTGCTGGGGTGGGCGGGGGGGTTCTTATTTTTTTTTACACCCCTTGGGTAACACTAGGTCAAGTCTTTGGGTCGTCATCTCCCCTATATCTTGTGGTTTTCTGTCACCCAGTGAGTCAATCGTGTTTTCCATTGTTATCAGTTTCAACAATCCTTATCCCCCAAACATTTTAATTTCCTCCTTCAAATGCTCCCATTTTACTTCCTTGCATTAAAATCTCCAACCAGCAGTATTCTTTTTTACTATTCTGATTATTTTGTTTAATTACTCAAGGTGTCTTCTCAATACTTTATCATGTTTTCTGCTCCAGGTATTTGTTCTGGGTGGTAGACAGTGTTAAATTTCCTAGTACACAACTGCACTCACTGCACTTCTGGGGACCAAACTGTGTTTTCACTCCAGTTGTATGTTTGTCACGTGATCAACCAGTGAGGACGTCATGAGCCAGCTGATGATATGCAGTCTGCCATGGTTACGCCGTGGCGGGCGTGTACAAACAATACAAACAAGCGGGACTGTGCTAACACACTCGCTATATTACACACTTGCTATTTTCTTTTTTTCTTTCTTTGCGTTTACCCCTTTAGTACATACTACTATGTACAATTGGTATGACTGGTCACCACAATAACATATTTAACTCCCTACATGTTGCTGATGACAGTCAACACCCTAATCCCGACTGACTGGCCTCCCGCAGCCGCATAGTCGTCGCGCCTTCCTTGGGTAAGGCAGTCTGCAAGTGGCTTTCGATGTATCCACCCACGTACCTCTTCAATTCCCCTTGATCCAACATATCTCGAAGCAGATATATCAATCTCAGACGCTTGTTGTCCGCCCAATTTATAGGTGTATAGGGCTTCCCAATCGTACGGTTGTCCACAAAACATACTGATTAGGGATCCCCCACATCGGAGATCTCCTGCAGAATACAATAAACCCTTCATGGCTCGCGGGGGAATTAGGGACACAGAGACACCCGCGGTATCGTAAATGCCGGCGCATGACATTATTCATCATTTACCCAGTTTTTTTTTTTTTTTTTTTTTTTTTTTCATCAACAAGGAACTGGCCAAGGGCACAAACAAAAAATGGGTTAACACAAAGCCCGCTTAGTCGGTCAGTCCCTATAAAGAAGGACAGTAAGAGAATAAAATAAAAACAGAGGGGTAGGCCAATTTAGTTGGGGAGGTGTCTTGTTACTCTTCTTTTGAAAAGATTAAGGCCATAGGAAAGTGGAAAAATAGAAACAGGAAGGAGAGTTCCAGAGTTTACCAGTGAAAGGGAGAAAGAGTAAAGATACTGATGAAACTCTTGCATTAGGAAGTATGGACAGAATAGGGATGAGAATGAGTAGAAAGTCTTGTGCAGCGAGGGCCACGGGCGCAGTGGGGGAGGGCATGCAGTTAGCAAGTTCAGAAGAGCAGCGGAGCATGAAAATAACGGTAGAAGAGAGCAAGAGAAGCAGCATTCCGGCGGTGATTTAAAGATTAAAGACAGTCAGTCAGGAGGAGAGGAAGTTGATGGACGAAAGCTTTTGACTAACCTGTTTAGGAGAGCTGTTATGAGTGGATCCTCCCCCAACATGGTGTGAGACATACCCATACATGGGCGGATAAGGCCCCTGTAGAGAGCAAGCAATTGGGAGGAGTAGAAAAGAAAAGGAAAAGAAGAAGAAAAAAAAAAAAAAAAGAGTGTGAAAACCCAGCGAGTAATAAAATCGCGGCCTGGACACCCGCGAGCGGAAGGGTTTTATTGTACGGCCACATACCAACTTGCAGTACTAACACCATCCAGAAGTGCCCAGGGTTATCAGCAGCAAGAGTTATTGACCCACCCGTCGAACCTTCCTTGACTGCCAGTAATAGGCCCCGTACCATTATTAGTGGCGCACAGAAAGAGAAAGATGGTAAAGCCCCTGAGAACCATGTTCCCTGGCAGGTTGGCGAAGGACGCGCGTCAGCGTAGCACTCAATGTGGCACTCATCTAAAGGTCTAATCCTCGGGGTAAAAAACAACCCAACATGATCTGTTTTTCACACGCCCAATCACCTATTTAGTTCTCAATATCAGATCACCGTAAGCCTTTGGAATTGAAACACTCAGCTCGCAACCATCGAACGCTTATATCCGGATGAGTGTGAGTAGCATCCAATTTAGTTGCCGACCAACCCAGATATTCGTTTTCTCTGTTTGACAAATCACTCGTTCTTCTCAATGCCCGGACAACTGCTAAGGCAACGGATTCAATGGATGCTCATACCTGAACTGGTCGATTGGATACCGCCGTCCTCTGTGGGTAACTACGTTGAACCCCACATACTTAAAGCACTCGGAATCGAAAAGACACCTACTGGAAGGTCCTTACGCAATTGGTTATGACGTTCCTGCTCAAAGTTCATAGTTCCACCACAAGAGTCATTCCACATTACGCATTATGATACCCTCTGTTCCACCATGTTGGCTCCACGAAACACAATGCAGGTAAAGGGACGAAATTTGCACCGAGACATATCAGCTGTTCCTCACCCTAATGTTACCAGTGTTCGGCCGCGTCGCACAAAAACCATAACGGGTTTCTTCCTCAGGGACGCCACAATAAGCCATTGTCAAACTCAGGATAGGTATCAGTGTACACTTCACGCTCTATTTTGTTCCCTTGGAGCGTACGCAGCCTGTATATCCATTGTGTCTGCACACCCAACCATTAGCTGAGGCGAGTACCATCGCCAAAACGGACCGCATCCTTTGAACAAATGGGAGAGTTCTTCTGCATCCCTATGGTGTCCTCTCCAAAGCCCCTGGTACCAAAACGTGCCTTCACAATAGTCTTTTCCATGCCTTTCAGCTTTTCTGTGACCACCCAACGTACGATATAGCTTTTTTGACCCACATTCTCCACCTCTTCATAACACCTCCTTGGTCCTCCATTCTCAATCTCTTTTTCCCTTAGCACACACCACCTATCTGTATTAAAAAAAAAACACGCATTTTAACCGGTAGCCTCGGCCACTGTTCCCACGACCGTCCGTTAAAATCTCTGTCCAGATCCATCCAAGTAATGTTACCATCTTTATCACTCTTAATGTTGTAGCAGTGGCGTATCGACCAGTCGCCTTCCCCGCCCGACTAAACAATTCTACCCATATCCACTCACCACTCGCTTTCTTAACGCCCTGATCCTTTGACCCGCTTTAACTCTCACTACAGGAATTGCCACACACACCGAAGGCTACTCGCATCCGCCGAAGTCACCATTGTGGGCCATCCACAGCACTGCGCCACCCTCACCACAACATCAACAATTTCACCAGGATGGTCGTCATCATCCGAGTCCATGTCTGAATCCCCGAATCAAGCTCCACATCACACGCACACTAGGACTCGCAGAGCACTGGGTATTGGGCGAGTGAGACACATACTCCCTCATTTGACACTGCAGCAGGATCAACACTGGGTCGGTGCCGTGGCAATTGACATGTGGCACCCTAAACACCACATTCCACCGTGCTTCACTACAAAAATGTTTTCGTCTTTCCCAATTATGGTAACCAGGCCAGCGCAATTAGTTACTGTCTAGACGCTATGTAGTAAACAATAATCTCCGAGTGTAGGTCTCGGGGTGGTCGCTGTCTTACCTTATGGACTAAAGTGCTATACTAGTCAGCCTTCACTAGATTCCGTACGGTAAATGCTCTCCGTGCCGCGGGAAGTGCATTAAGGGTATCCTTCACTATACCTGCAGGTGTGGCCTACGCCGTTCTAGTGCCGGTAGGTTATATAAAAGGCTCCAGGGAATCCCAGGGGTTCTGGCAAACAACAGCTGGTGGGGGAAGTAACCCGAAAATGGTGACAGTGCATTCTGGCAAGCACAAGGCTCAAGCCAGAGCAACATCCTAAATCACAGTCAGGACAATCTGCCAAAATCTGTTACCATTCCTCCCAACACAGCATTGAGCCTCTTACAAACATCATTACTCCAAAGGGCTTTCGCTGACGTCGTTATAATCTTAAACATTTGATATGCCTTCACCTAGAGACCTCATATCTGGAATTAATTAACTTACAGCCATTATCTGCTAAGATTTTCCTGGGGCCCAAAATAGCACAACCCAACGAGAAAGATGAGCCCCGAATAATAGTGCCCGCATTCTTTCTGGAACCAACCACAGGTTGTACAATATCTTGTATACAGGTCACTACACCAAGAAATACTTCTTGCCCACGACTTAGGTCTCATTGGCATTACATCGTTTAAAACCTGCTAGCCACCAAAGGGACACTCCACTGGTTCGGGGCTCGGTTTCTTATTACCGTTTGCACACGTCCACAGTCACTTGTCCACTTTATCAATGTCCTCCTTTCCAGGTTCGAGTCCCTAAGTCGCATCTCTCACAAAGCTTCTTCAATTTTTCTGCTGTGGGTTGTCCAAACTGACGAAGTTTCAAGACCCCTCTTCTCGATGTCCTTTAAGAGTCCTTGTATGGAGTGCCACGGAAGTGCCTCAGGCTATACTAACTTCCGTTAGTCATGCCGATAAAGGCACCAGATAGTGTCCTGACATGATGTATGTTAGATTGACGAAGTCCTTTTCCGCCCACTTGATTTATTGCTCACGTTGATTACATTTTGGCTCTTTTCATAGAAAGATCTACTCAGCAACAATGTAAATTACAGTTCACCACCTCAGAGGTCACAATTGGCACGCATATTCCCTATACAACAGGGAAAACGTAACTTTCTTGAAGGAAGTCACAGCAAATACATGGCCAATGTGAAGCTGGAATTAGAGCATTTCTCTTTCACAAGTCCACGCTGCATCATTCAGTCAACCATTTACATTACGCTTCGAATGCCAACGTGAACCACACACACAGTGTTTGTACAAACCTTGTATCGAGGACGGCACACCCCTTCGATCACTCACTAGTTTCAATAAATTGTCCTCGCTATCTTTATCATTTTCACATTAGCCACGAATACGTTCACTGGTTCCTCAAACGTACCCCACCATGGCCTCTTTGTTTCGTAGGCATCAGGGCAATCACGTGCCAGTGATATATCAATTTTCACAAATAGCACATTTGGATATTTGTACCATTGTGCCACACATAGGGTTTTTTCTCCTATGTCCTGTCTTTGACGTCCACTATTAACCACGCCCACGGGCATAGCCTTGCGGTCCCGCCAAACCAAGTCTACCTCGAATGGTTCCGCCCCCATACAGGGCTTCCTCACTTGCACCAACGTTCTGCCCTCATTACCACAAATAAAGGTTTGATTTTATCTGGTATGTGGGCGCTCGGTCCCTTCGCCCACTCAAAAAATATTTCGGTTTTGAGCGTCGCCTTCAATTATCGTTGTTACAAACCTGTGTTGCCGACATGACTAATTGTTTCTCTTCTTCCTCTAACAAACATTAAGCCAATAACATAAAGGCCACAAACCGAATCGTTCAAGTTTTCATCCGCTTTGTAACCCATGGTACGGATGTTCAAACTCCTCGACACAAAGTACTTAAATTTTGCTCTCTTTTTTCTCCGTTAAGGGCATATAAAGCCTCAAATGCTGCCAAATTTCATTCTTCTTCATCGACCATAAAACACATGCATCCAGTCTCTTCATTAACCCACTTCCCGCCATCCTCGGCCTCCAACTTGGTCTTATCAATTTCCGACGATGCACTTCTGGCCCGCCCGGCCAATTACAGATGTATCGCCCCAGCGACCGCTTTCCGTTTCTCTATTGTGGGAAGTCTGCACCCACACCTACATCCCCTTCCACATTTCGTATTCTTAATCACGCTCCAATTTCGGAGGCCACTTCAGTGAACCAGCCATTATTGCAGTTGTGAACTACGCCTGTACCAATGTTAATATTCTAGGACACAATGCATCACTCACTCTGGGGACCAACTGTGTCATTCGACTCCACGTTGTCTGTCCTTGTCACGTGATCACCAGTGATGCGTCATGAGCCAGCTGATGATATGGCAGTCTGCCATGGTTTCACGCCGTGGAGGGCGGTACAAACAATACAAACAAGGACTGTTGTGCTAACACACTCGCTATCTTAACACACTCGCATAATTAAAACACACTGGTTTGCTACGATGTCTGCGTTTCTTCTATTTCGACTTCTATTTGTACACTCCACTATTTCAGCTTTCATTCTCCATACTCCACTTCTGACTTCACCCTAATTCTGTTCAGTATCCATAGCCTCCACCACCTCTCTACCACTTCTGTCATCCTTCTCCACATGTTGTATTTATTGCTTATCATCACTTTTTTTTATCGCTTTTTCTTTATTATTTACATATGTGCTCATAGCGCCTGTAGGCATGGTGACCCAGGGCTTGGATGGTAGGGCTCTGGAGGTCCCTTGAGGGCGGTGATGGCTTGCCCTCACCCGTGGTGGCGCAGGCGATTTTATAGTTACGCCTGTGAATTAGAAGCTCACGCGCGCCCCTGCCCGTGTCCTTACGCTGCACTTGCAATCCAAGTAGAGGTGATGGGCAGGGCATTTGGGTGTTCTTAGGTCCACTCGACGGTGCAGAATGGTTTTGGTTTTTAGTCGGGGATGAACTCGGAGTCCACCGAGAACGCAGTCGGGAGACGCTAACCACTCCGCTACCGCCTCCCCAAGAAGACTGGTCATCTTCTACTAATTAAGTGTCTGTAGAACACCGCGTCGGGATCTTTATTTAATAAATCAATCTTTAGTTCAGCCTTCTTGGTATTAGGTGTGTGTGTGTGCGTGTGTGTGGGGGGGGGGGGGGGGGGTGTTTAGTGTAAAAAAAGAAGTAAAAAAAAAATGCGCTGGTTTGCTGTGTTGCTAGACGCTATTGTCACCTCCGTAGGTGTAGTGGTTTAGCGTGCCGAGCTACGAATCGGCGGGCCCTGGTGCGAATCCGGGCCAGGGCGTCGGCGGCAGCCCACCCAGCTGTTCATCCTTCCTTTCTGGGGATGGTGGATAAATGGGTAACTGGGGAAGGTAACTGTCGGTGGCCCGGATGCCACACTAGCCCTGTGTCCCGGGAGTGCCACAGGCTCAAACGGCTAATTCTTCCTCCTTATATCATCAGGATTGCAGCGTCTCAACATCGACAAGAAACTATCAATACACGGAATGGTAATTGAGGAGGGAGCTTGGTTAAACATCACATCTGTAATTTAATTCCTTATGGAAGTACAGGGGGAGGTGTGTAGCTAATGTCCAGTTTTTAGGTAGGAGGACATTTTTGGGGGGATGACTTTACTGTTATTATTGTAAGATTCGAATTTTTTATATATTTTTTTGCTATACGTATATTTTTTATATATATTTACTGTTATTATTTATAGTTTTGTATATTTTTGTGTGGTCTCTCTCTCTATCTCTCTCTCAGCACAACACCCATCTCTCTCTTCTTCTCTCAGCACAACACCCATCTCTCTCTATCTTCCTCTCAGCGCAACACCCATCTCCCTCTCCTTCCTCTCAGCGCAACACCCATCTCTCTCTCCTCCTATCACACAACACCCATCTCTCTCTTCTTCCTCTCGCGCAACACCCATCTCTCTCCTCTCTTCCTCTCAGCGCAACACCCATCCCCCTCCCCCTTCCCACTCACCCTCCCCTCTCCCTCCAGCGCAAGGGGGCCAACTTCTCGGTTTTCCCTGAAACGGCCAGCGGTGGGACGGCAGTGATAGGGCCCCCGGGCCGGACGAGGCCGTGTCCGGGGCAAGTTTAAATTGGAGCCACCCAGTCAAGGTATAAAAAAATAATAATAATAAAAAATAATAATAATAATAATAATTTTTGTTATTTTACCTATTAATGTAAACCAGGGAAGGAAAACTGGGAAACCCGGGATGTCACACTAGCCCTGTGTCCCGGGGACCAAGGCCAAGGGCTAATCCCCGGAGATGAGCACGAGCCAGCGTCACATAGCGTATCCCCCATCTTTTACCTTTACCCATTAAAATTACTTCTACTACTGTCAATAACACTTCTCGCCTGCATAATGTCGCCAGGAAAAATTATACAGGGATTATTAGGAATGTTAGCACACTACAGACTTGTATGTGCACGAAGACGGGTACATAATATAAACTACTGTGCATAACTCTTCAGTGGTACATAAAAGTCTGTAGTGATGCTAACACTCCTAATATATGGCGCCTGGCAACTATAGTGTTGTTGACGGTACCTACTACTACTTCTACTTCTACTACTACTACTACTACTACTACTACTACTACTACTACTACTACTACTACTACTACTACCACCACCACCACCACCACTACCACCCTTGACCACCCCATTCATTCGTTACAGATTTATGGGGAAGCATCGTTCTTCTTCCCTCTACTGGTTGGCGAGACATTTGCTAGACACTACCACCAGCGCAACAAAGAACAAGGAAAACAAGAACATCAAGATAGTCCAGAGTAGTGATAGTAGTAGTAGTAGTAGTAGTAGTAGTAGTAGTAGTAGTAGTAGTAGTAGTAGTAGTAGTAGTAGTAGTAGTAGTAGTAGTAGTAGCAGTAGTAGTAGTGTTTATTCAGCTTAAACTGTCCCCTAATATTCTACCATTATATATATCTTTTATTTCTTCTGTAATTCCCATGTTAATGTAATGATTGAAATGCCTTAAGTTTTTTTGTGTGATTTTCTCAATTTTTTATTTTTTTTTAATTTTCTCGGATGTTAAAATGGTGAAATAAGCTTTTTTTGTGTGGAGTTTGATTTATTTTGGGAATTAAAGCAGTGAAGTTAGTAATGATTTTTTTCTTCTATTTTTTGCCATGGTAAGATAAGAGTTCTGTATTTTTCTTATTCATAAAGTCATATTTTGTTTATTTTATTGAGAAATTGTATATTTTTCACATAATTCTGTAATTCTAAATGGTATAAACCAGTGCTCTTCAACCTTTTTTGATGTCGTGCACCCTAGCAGTGATTTGGTAAGAGCTGTCGTCCACCACAACTATTTTCTCTTTCAAATCTCACGGCTCTGACATTTTAAATCTAACTATGTAGCTACGTATATCATTCTACAAAATATATAGGTAGGAAAGGGCAGCTTCACTCATTTTAAATTTACATTTTACATATTCTTCTGTATAATAACACAGCAAATGCATTTTTCTTCATGAAACTAAAGTAAAATTGCACCTAATATGAGTTATATTTGGTAATCCAGAAAACAGCCTTTTCCTTCAAGAAACAAAAAACAGTGGCTTGGCTGCTGTTGCAATTTGTCTGCTATCAGCTTAAATCGAGGTATCAGTCAATTTTCAAGTGCAACCCACATATCCAAATTCAGAATGGCATTTCTTTTCTATGCCTTGATTTCTAAGTTTGAGAAAATTTGCTGACACAGACATGATGTTGGCGTCTGCACAGACATGTGTGTTGTCTTCTCAGCTAGCTTACTCCTTAAAGTCCTGACCGTCAAGCAGGACAACCCAGCAATGCAATGTATAGAATGGCCAAATGTTTTGAAAGCTGCTTTTTAAGAATAATCCACTGGAAGCTCCAATAGGGCATCAGATTGATCAGTTCCATCATGTGGAAGGTCTGAGGTGTTTGGAAATAGAAGTCAAGGTTGCAAGCGACATTTCTCTTGCTCCCCCGCAGGAAAACGCATTAGTTAGTGTCATGCTTTGCAAACATGCTTGGACCGGGAACAATATATAGGAAAAATTTGGCAAATTTTATTTAGGAGAAATAGAATTGCTACATGGAAAATACAATGAAATAATCACAAAAATCACATTTTAATCATTGATTATTATGAAGAAAAATATGATTATGATTTGATTATGATTAAAGCTGCAGCTTCATATTTGATTATGATTTGATTTTGATTATACCTGTTGCTTAACTTTTGATTATGATTTGATTATGATTATGTAATCACACCCTTGGATTATGATTTTTTTTGATTAATAATCATAATCATGTCCATGTCTGATGTCCCACACTAGAAGTAAAACCACACACACACACTATAGATATTCTTTCTTTCTTATTTTAAACACACACACACACCCCACATTATAATACTATTTCTTTTCTTTTTTTTACACACTCACAAAAACACACACACACACACACCCCCACACACACACACCCCACTTCTTACATAATTTTAGCTTCAAAAAAATAGCTGAAATCCGCCCCCACAGTTTAAAACCAGCCACGCCAACTCCACCCAGGGCCGGATTTAGACGTGTGGAGGCCCTGGGCAGCCTCTGTGTGGAGGCCCTGGGCAGCCTCTGTGTGGAGGCCCTGGGCAGCCTCTGTGTGGAGGCCCTCCTGCATTAAAAAATTTTACAAAGTATAGGGTTGCCTAGTGAAGCGGGGCTGAGCAGTGGGAGCTTCGGATTTTTTTTGAGATTTTACCCTTTTTAAGAGCTTTTTGAAGCAATAAGCAAAGCTAAATTGAGAAGTATATAAGCTTTAGCAATGTATACAATAGAGAAGGATTGATTATCATTATCAATTTATAAGCAAAGTAAGCAAAAGCTACTATTTACAACACTAGTCTGAAAATCTATGATGCATATCTACATTTTCCATGTCTGCTAAGAAAAATCAATTATACAGTACCAGTACCTTTAATTACAGAACTGGAAGTGTCACTTTACGAGATCTAACCCTTGCAAAGTTTTTTTATCAACTCAGGGGAAGTCAGTTCTCTGAGGATGTCATATTCGATGCTCATCAGGCTAGGTGGCTAACCCCTGTCATGAACATTGTAGCACAAAGTCTGTTTTGATAGATTTCATTTTACTGAAAGAAACGTTCTCCAGAACAATTTGTGACCATGAGCACCAAGTACACCCACAGGATTATTTCAAATTTGGAAATGTATCAACAACATTCTTGTACATGAACAGCTTGTAAAGGAAATGTGCCCTCCCTTTCTCTACATCTTCGTCTTTGAGAAATTGAGTAAAGAAGGCTGCAAACTGCACTAGTTCAACTCCAAGTGTTTGATCCAGATCATTCTTGTACTCAGCAACCAATTTCGCGGGCAGCTGCTTCAATTTCATCACAATTCAATGATTCCATTTTATCCAAGAATCCAAAAAGTGAACAGATTTCTTCTAGGCCTTTAAAACCGTTGTCCAGTGAACTCAGGAACTGATCAATTGCTGGAAATTCTGTATGCGAAATGCTTCTGACGTGAGAGGGATGCCTTTTCAGATCGTCCATAATCCAATAGATTGAGTCGTACATTACCCTTGCGCTTACGTGTCTGTAAATATTCCTCGGTTTTCCCGAAATTCCCCCCCCTTCTCATAAACATGGAAGCGATCTCGTTTTTCACGTACAAAACATTCCAAGGACTTCATCATTGTGACTGCTGTGTTCAAAATCAAGTTTAGGATCTTGCAATGCGTGGCTTGTGGGCATCAACTCTACCAAGAATGTCATGCCTAAAAACAGCATAAATGGCTGTCTCTAGCTTGCCCATCCTTTCAAGGAGACCACTGGCTTCATAATGAGTTTTGCTCATCTCATTTCATCTCTAGCTATTTTAGCAAGTGCTTTAGGGATTGGTAAAATATCCTTGGACTGGCTTTCACTGCAAAATGCTCGACAGGACCATCTTGTTGTAGAAATCCCCCTTTTGGTACAGACACTGGGCCAGATTCTACATTTTTAGTAAATCGCTAAGAATTGCATAACGACGTGTAGAAGCTGTGAAGAACACATAAATGGCCTCTAGAAAAAAAAAAAAAAGAGATAGCTGCTTGACAACATTCAGCTGCAGCTTTTCCAACCAGGTTTAATGAGTGACCTGCACAAGGTATCCAAACTGCATGATGATTTTTAGCTGCAACTTTGGCTTGCAGACCATTGTATCTCCCACTCATATTGTTGCATCACGACACTTTGAATGTCAATTTAGTCTGTTTGAAATCTCATCAAACTTTCAAAACATTTTTTTAGCCTTGTGTTTTGGTTTGGTAAGAACTTCACAAACTTCTTACAGGTGTTATCATGCTCCATGTATCTGAAGATCAGTGTCAGTGATCAACATGACCTTCATCAGGTGTTGAATCCAAAGAAATTGAGTAATATTTTGACAGCTTTATAAGTCAATTATTTCCTTGAGTACTTCATTGCCTATTAGTCTGGTGATTTTTTCACAGATGGTTGAAGATAAATAGTTTGTATGGCCACTGCCTCGACGGCATGATTATATATGTGTGCCTGAGGAAATCATCATACTCGGCCAAAAGCTCTAACAATCCTAAATAATTTCCATTATGAGGAGATCCAATTTTTATCATTCCCCGAAGAGCTAGGCCTCTTTTACAAAAACATTTCAGCACATTAATCAGTTTTCAAAAGACTACACCAATACGCTCAACTTGATCCACTTGTGTTGGTTTCCTTTGAGTCTACACCTCCAACTCTCATTGCACGACTTGTTGCTGACAAAACTGTTGAATGTGGTCCTTTGATTGTTTATGGACAGCAAGCCCATTGGCGTGTTTCCAGTCACAGAAACCCATCAGATGTGAACTGAGATCTCGAAACACCCATTAGCTTGCAATATAAGCAGTAGACTCTCCCATTTTTTGGAGATAGACATAGCCAATAACGCTGTTAACTTCCCCATTTCGATTCCTTCGCTCAAAACATACCTGGTGTGCATTTGCGACTGACATTTTATCCCTTTTTGGATTGCTGTTTTAGCTTCCAAAAATTTTTGCATCACTGTATATGGTGGCCCCGGGCCCCCATTTTGGCAGTTTGCCCCATTTTGTGGGGGGCCCCTGATTGTGGAGGCCCCTGGGCGCTGCCCATTTTGCCCACTCCTAAATCCAGCCTGACTCCACCGCAAAAACGTAAATGTATCACGAAGATATACCGTATTTCCCGGCGCATAAGACGCATTTTTTTCCCTGAAAAAGGAATGCAAAGTTCCCCTGCGTCAATGCGGCCATTTTAGGCATGGAGGTCGGGCACACACAACAAAGACACGCGCACACAGACAAAACATACCCACACACACACCCACACCATCCCGAGGGTCAAATGGATAGAGCACGGGCCCTGCCATTTGTGGTTAGGCCGGTTCGAATCCTCACTGTCCCGGGGAATATTTCACCGACAAATTGGAGGATATGTCCTCCTTGAGAAAGGGGAGGGGGTTGTGTGGGTGTTTTTAGCCCAGCATTCCCCAAAGATCGGTAATAATGAATTCCAAGCCAGTGGGAGCTAGGTATCTATCAATGGGGGGGGTGTTGGGGGGGGGGGGGGGGGCACTATGGGAAGCGAAGCTCAGGGGATTTGATGCCACATAGAAGGGGATAGGGGCTATCGCCCGGGCACAGGTCCCGGCAGGTACGGCAGCCATGGCCGTGGGGGGGGACCTGGGGGGGGCCCCCCATTTTTAGGGGGGGGGGCATCTTCCCCCCCCTAGCTACGCCACGGTATAGCTGATCTGACGTTATAAAGGTAGAAAGATAACGAGGTAAAAGCATTTCTTTGCAGGGAGGACAAACTACCTCAACCTTTTTACTCCCTCCTACACACCCGTACGAACTCCCCCCACATTTACACCCCGGCTCCATCTGCCACCCCCCCGTCTGTAGGTGGGCCAAGACATCCCGGCCAGGTCACTTTCTACCGCCTGGAGGTTTCCGCCGCTGCCTCCATCCTGACGGCAGAAAACTTTTTGCCCTCAGGGGGGGATCAAGTATGCCCCACCCGGGCCCCCTCCTGTACATAACCATATTTTACCCACCCTACAGCCCCAACTTCTCCGACGTCACCGCCCTCACACTCACCATGCCCTTTGCTTTCACATCCACCCCCTCTTTCTTCACTTATCCTCCTTGGCCATGTCATCCACCCTTTAGTGGGTGCCCTCCACATTGGTGCAGGGGGGAACCGTGGCCCACAGGGGGGCAGCAGAGGCACACTCCCTCCCCTTTTCCCATAGAATGACCACAACCGACTGATTCATGACTAACCCTTTGACTAAAAGCAACCGACACTAGGACACAGAGCTGAATGACGCCTTACAGTACATTCACTGGACGAATACGAACGACACACGACACCACGGTGGACCCACTCCCCCAGCCGTGCCCTGGACACCGCAGTCACCAGACTCCGGATTGACCACACCGCCTCAACCTCACCTACACAAACTGGGCATGACTGATGACCTCACTGCCCCTGGTGCCCCACATACCTGGACACACGTGAACACCTCCTCCTGCAATGTCCCCGCCACCAATCCCACCGCACGGCATCCTCCAATCAAATATATCCACTCCTCCTCCGCAGACCAACTCTAGCCGACCTCTTGGGTGGCTCTCCAGATCCGGCTTTCTTCAAAATCCTCAAGCACACCAGGACCCTTTCCTACGAGCTGGCCAACTGCACAGGAGTTTAAACCCGTGATTAATTTGCATCTTGCACCTTCGGGGCACTAGAGGCTGTGGCACCACAGCCTGCAAAGGCCCCTTTAAACCCCAACAACAATAAACTACCTCAAATCACAAAGTAAGGCTCTCTGCCTTCTCCCTCCCTCTCCCACTCACAGTGGCGCCTCGAGGAAATTTTGGACTGGGGTGGCCAAGGTTGGATACGTATCTAGTGTGGGGTGGCCATGGCATAGCCATTAAAAATAAATTAATGAAGTTTCATTAGACCTCAGACTCAGATCTGGTGTGGCCAATGAGATTTCATCATTTCAGGGTTGGCCGTGGCCACCCCATAGATCCGCTACTCATTCCTCTCACTCTCTCTTCCACTCACTCCCTTTCTCTCTCTACTTAACTTGCGCTGCAGAAATATGAAGAAAAACAACAAATTATAGCGTGTTTGGGCCAAAAATTCATCCCTTCCCCCTCCCCGCTGCTTACGGTGACACGCGTCCTGCCTCCTTGCCGTCTCGCTCTCGACTGTCGCTCGCACCGGATGACTCAAGGAACTCAACACTGCTTCGAATCCCCCTTATTTCCTTCCCACGCCTTTACCTGTTAACCTTTGGTCAATAACTCTTGACCTGTAACGTTATATAAGTCTTAATTGTTAGTAAATGTGAGTTAGCAATAGTGTTGGCATAGTTTTGTAGTATTTCTTTTAAAGCTTAAATTGAATGGGTTCGTTAATGCTTCGAACTCATTAACATCGTCGCAGAGGGTTGTGGGTAGGATATCATCTTATTTTGTTTTGTTTTGCTACTTAGTTTGTGGGTTGTTAAAGGACTGGATTACTTTGTTAGCAGTGGCGTATGTATCAATGGGGGGGCACCTTGGGGGGCACTAGCTCTGCCTTGCCTAGCTCTTGTGGCCACTCTGATGCCACATAGAAGGGTATATTCTAAGATCAGATCAGTTGTGGTTATTAGAGCATTATACAGAATACGGTAAAACTGCAGTTTAGTACAATACTCTCTATTGACCAATATTCTTCTGGCATAACTGGGGGAGCTGCGTCAACCCCCCCCCCCCCCTCGCTAATTAACTGACCTAGCCTGGACATTGATTACATAATCTAACCTCGATGGGAGGGTTTCGTCCTCCAAGACCCACCTTGTGTTATTTGTCCTTTCCACGGGTGTTATAGGGGTTAGAAATGCTGCAAATTGTCAGATCTACAAGTTGAGGATCGTTATAACTACGTGCCTTGTAATGCATTAAACTGCAATAGAACCCATAATACGGCAGCCACGGCCTGTGGGGGGGCACCTTGGGGGGCAGAGGATTCTTATGGGGGGGCACGTGCCCCCATGCCCCCCCGTAGCTACGCCACTGCTCCAAGCTCGCTCCGGAAGGTTGAACCTGATGATCGCAAGTCCGAATCGCGTGGACAAGACCATGGGTAAATGACACACACACACACACACACAAACACACACAGACACACACACTAACACACACACTTTATCGCCTGCATGGTCAAGTAGATAAGAGCGGCAGGCAGACATCATTTTGTGGGCTGGCATTCTATCCTCGACCCCGCTTGCTCCCGGGGATTTTTCACTGACAAATGCGGGAAGTTACTGTCCCCCTTGAGCAAGGGGATGGACTGTGTGTGGTGTGCGAGGTCCCAGCATTACCCGAAGATCGGTCATTACGAGCTCCAAGCTCTTTTCGGGAGGGTAAAACTTGCGATCCACCTCTCGTGGACAAGAGACCAAGGGCCGTGGTGAATACAACCCACCCACACACACACACACACACCACAAACACACACACACACACATATTTTCGAAGCAGGTACTTTTTTTTTTTTT
>JACEEZ010011056.1:40823-65823 GCA_016584305.1 Chionoecetes opilio
TTTGCTCCCGGACGGTACTAGGTGTTTACCGGACGGTATAGGTGTTTACCGGACGGTACTAGGTGCTACCCGGCGGTACTAGGTCTCCCGGATTTTTAATTAGGTGTCCCGGGACGGAAACTAGGTGCTCCGGAGGGGTACAGGTGCTACCAAAGGGTTTAACTGGGTTTGTACCGGACGGTATAGGGGGGTACCGGACGGTACTGGGTGGTACCAAAAGGGTTTACTGGGTGCTCCCGGACGGTATTTGGTGGTACCGGACGGTACTGGGTTGGGGGTACCGGACGGTACAAAGGGGGTTTAACCGGACGGTACAAGGTTTGGTACCGGAGGGTTTAAAAAGGGGGTCCCGGGGGCGGTACTAGGTGCTACCGGACTTTTTACTAGGGCTCCCGGGCCCGGGTACGGGTGTTTACCGGACGGTACTGGGTTTGCTCCCCGGGGGACGGTACTAGGTGCCCCGGGAAACGGAAACCGGGGCGCTACCGGAGGGGGTCCCGGGGGCCCCAAAAAACCGGACGGAAACCGGGGCCGGAAACCGGGACGCTACCGGACGGTTTTTGGGCCACACCGATTGAGAGAGACCTACCATCTTATCCATAAAAAAGGGAAAACTCAAATGATGCCAAAATAATCACAAGCAATGACAAAATAGTACCACCTGTCTTCTATACACATTTATCCTATTTTACTTCGCCTATTTCCCCTAGTGACTATTCCACCTATTCCTCCTCCCCCCCCTTTTTAGCTTCTGTCGCCTTCTTATCTTCCCTTCCCCGGGCCCCCTTCTATAAATTTTTTTTGGGCTTCTGTCTCCTTTTTTTCTTTCTTTCTTTCTTCTCCCCCTTTTTCCCTTTCTCCCCCTTTCCTCCTCCCTTTTTTCCCAATTAATTGTCAAAAAATACTAAGAACCTAAAGAGAAAGAGGAACATGGTTTAAAATTTACGTATTTTTCCTCCTTTGCTTCGTTTTTCCCAATATTTGCTAACATGTCATTTTTTTTTATATTTTATATTTTTCCCATTTAAAAACCCAACTATGGGTTTTTTTTTTTTTTTTTGGGTGTGTGTGTGTTTTTTTGTGTGTGTTGTGTGTGTGTGTGGGGGTTTTTGGGGTGTGTGTTTGTGTGTGGGGTTTTGGTGTGTGTGTGTGTTTGTGTCGTTTGATTTTTTAATTTTTTTATTCTTTCCTTTTTTTTTCATTTTAATTTAAACACAACCCCGCAGTGCCACCGCTGCAACAAACAAATCTTTCATCACATCCTAAAAAATCCCTGGGAAACCCCCCCCCCCAAAAAAATGTGGGGGTTTTCTATTTTGATTTTAGAAAATTTAGGTTTCCTGAGCCCGAATATAAAATTTTGTTTTCCCTTTTATGGGTTTCAATTTTTTTGAAAAATACAGCCATAGGCCCCTACTTTTTGAAGGGGAGTTTTTTTTAAATTTTTTGGGCTTTATTGGGGTTTTTTTTGGACCCCCCTTTCATTAAATATTTTTTTCTTGAAGAATAAATGAATTCCCAACCCAACAGACACGAATAAAGGGAATTTCCCCAAAATTTACCCCAAATAAAATCAACCCCTGTCTAAACCTTTAAACTCCTTTCAAAATTTTTCAAAATTTCAAAAATTCCCAAAATTTCATTGTCTGAACTCAGCTGAATTTTTCTTTTTCTTTCAGTTTTTTTTTGTGATGGTTTCCCGGCGGGGCGCGGTCATGCAGGAATAATCTGCCCGTTTTCTGAACATCTGCGGACAATACACGCTGTCAGGGGACAGGAAGAACTAACAGGTTTGTGAAGCGCCCCCTGGGGGCCTTATTTTTAAAGTCAAGCGGGGTGCCAAAGATAAGTCTGGGCCCCCCGCACACGGGGGTGCAAGACTTTGCGGGGAAATACCCCCGGCGGTGGCCAAAGGGGCGCAAAAAATTTTCACTGAAGTTTGGGATTCCGAGGGTTTTGGGGGGCCTTTTGCCCATTGCACCCCGGATTGGGTTACTTTTTTGGGGCCATCAATACTAATGGCATCAACCGGAAGAATGGCCCCACCCTCCAGTCCCCCGACCTTCCATCCCCCCCGCCGCCCCAAGGGCTCCTGCGAAAAAAAAATTCCGTACCCGTTCACAGAGTTTCCCCGACACGGCCCAAAAGGGGCCCCCCGTACAGACGAGCGAGGATATACAGAAAAAAGGAGTATGAAGCCCAAGATAGCCCCGACCCCTTTTTTCCACAATTTTAGTTAAATGATCTGGTTGGGGGATCTCAGTTTGGGCAAAAGATTTCCCTTTTCCCCGGGCTGTTGGCCTCCAGACTAAAAGAGAAAAACCCTATTTGGGGAAAGGGAAAGGGCGGTATCACTTTTTTCGTAAAAGGGCATGGGGGCCAAAACATGGGCTACTTTTCCCAGGGGGAAAGACCTCGTGTACTCCCGAGTTTGTCCCCCGGTTTCTTCTTAAAAAAACTCGGCGCTCCTAAATACGATCCGAGAGATTTGGGGCTCTTCATTGAAAAGCGTAAGCCTCTTTGAAGTGTGTGCTCCTCCACAACGGGAACCCGTTCGCCTCAATCCCCCTTGCGCACTCCACAAATCTCAAAAAGGGAAAAAAAGAAGCGTGAAGTACGTGCTCGGAAAAAAATCCCAAAATGAGCAGCACAAAGGTTTTCTGCGTCGACTTGAAGAGGTGAAATTTCTTTTTGGGGCAGCGGGCGGGTTCACGAATACCCATGCTTTTTTTGCAGTGGGACAGTCGAGAAGAGCCCCACTATGTTTAAAAAAAAGAGTGGCCGGCGCAAGGAGCAGTTTGTCCCCGGGGCGAGAAAAAATCATAAACGAACCTCTTGTTGACCCGGGGGAAGATATTGACCAACCCCCTACACTTTAAGCTTGGGTTTAAAGAAACAGTTTACGCGCGCTCGGACAAAGGTGGGGGGTGCTTCAACTACCCGTTTCCGGCCTTTCCTGGACTGCATTGGGGAAGTGAAAAGGGCCCGGGATTTTCGATGGCCCACAGGAAAACGGGGAAAACCCCATAAAGGACACAGAGTTCCCCAAAAATCCAGAAACACCTAGAGTGGGGCCCCGTGGAAATCGTTTGGCAGGTGGTGAAAAAACTTCCTGGGGAAAAACGAAGGCACAAAAACCCCGCCCCGACTCGTCAGCAGCATGATAAGGCCTTTCCCAAAAAAATCGGGTGTTTGGGGGAGTATTTTAAAATTCACTTCCCGTTCTCAAACATGGAGAAGTTTTTTGAAAAACCCTTTGGGGGGATGAGCGACGAGCGGGGGAAAGGTTCCATCAGGACAGCGCCAAAAGGAGGAGAGGGACCCGGGGGGGGGGGGGGACGCCCCGTCATGATGGCGGACTACTTTCTGGTCGCTGAAAAGAGCAACCCGCAGCTGCTCACACCGGGAATCGAAGAAACGCCCCATTTTAAAGCCCCCTGAAAAATCGAATTTTTTGTCCGAAACGCTCATTCTTATACTAATATTTGATAATTATGCTTATAAAAATTTTGATGGAAAAAATAAAAACTGAATAAATTTGAACCTGTTTTTTATTTTTGGGGAAAAAGGGAAAAAAAATCATAGGGTTTTCTCAGCTGATGATCCGCAAATTTTTTTTTTTTAACAAAAATCGTTTTTTTTAAATTTTCTGTAGCAAAAAACCTGACCATTGAGAAAAAACCAAGGTCTTTTTCGGATCAAGCATCAAATTATCAAAATTCAGCGGGAAAAAACCCTGGACGTTTCAAAAAAATTTTTTTTGTTACCCAGGAAATTTAATCAAAAATAGCTTTTGTTTTTTTTTTTTCCGCCATTAAAGAGAGGAGAGAGAGAGAGAGAGAGAGGAGAGAGAGGAGAGAGAGAGAGAGAGAGAGAGAGGAGAGGAGGGGAGAGAGAGAGAGGAGAGAGAGAGGAGGAGAGTGTGAGTGAGGAGTGAGTGATAGTGAGTGGTGTTTGAGTGAGTGAGGGTGAGTAGTGGTGAGTGAGTGAGTGAGTGATGAGTGAGTGTGAGGGTGAGTGAGGGGGTTTGAGTGAGTGATGAGGGTGGGAGATGAGTGAAAAGAGAGAAGAGAGAGAGAGAGAGAGAGAAAGAAGAGAGGAGAGAAGAGAGAGAGAGAGAGAGAGAGAGAGAAGAGAAGAGAGAGAGAGGAAGAGTGAGAGAGTGAAGATGGGGGATTTAGTGAGTGAGTGGTGATGATGAGTGAGTGATGGTGAGTGAGTGAGTGGTAGTGGGGGAGTGAGTGAGTGAGTGATGAGTGATTTGATGAGGAGTGGTAGGAAAGAGGGGAGAGAGAGAAGAGAGAGAGGAGAGAAGAGAGAGAGAGAGGGGAGAGAGAGAGAGAGAGAGAGAGGAGAGAAGAGAGAGAGAGAAGAAAGGAGAGAGAGAGGGAGAGAGAAGGAGAAGAGAAAAGGGGGAAAGGAGAAGGAAAAAAAGAGAGAGAGAGAGAGGGGAAGAGAGAGAGAGAAAAAGGGTAAATAAATGGTGTTGTATTGGGTTTTCGTGTTTTGATCATTATAAAGCAAAAAAAAATGCATAGATATTTCCAGCTATATTTTTTTTCCCTGAATAAATAGAGAAATTCCAAACGTTATTAATTAAAATTTTTATATTGTTTTTATTGTTTTTTTATTTACGTGTATATTTCATATCAACCAATTTATGTTTTTTTTTTTTTGGTTTTCCTTACGTTATATATATTAATTTTAAAATTTTTTTTGTTTTTTTTATATTTTTTCTAATGTTGATTATATTTTTTTGGGGTTTTTATTTTTCTATTCTTTTAAAAGTTGATGCTTCCTTCGTTGTTTAAAAGCTATTTTCAGAAAATTTCTATTTCTTTATTTGTGTTTATTACGTAAAATATTTCAGTATTCAGTCATATATTTGTTTTATTTCTGTATCTTATAACTTAAATATTGAGTTCTACTTTAAAAAACCTTGATACTTCCTTCGATGTTCAAGCGCTCGGAAAAGTGTTGATTTGGGGTTAAAATTTTTATGCTTGAGGGAGGGGGGGGGGGGCGGGGGGTGAGGGGGGGGGGGGGGGGGGGGAAAAGGGGGGGGGGAAAAGGGGAAGGGGGGAAAAAAGAAAAGAAAAAAAAATAGAAAAAATAAAGGAGAGGCTATTAAAAAGGGAAAGGAAAAAAGTGAGGTAATAGATTTTATCAGGGGGAGAGAGGAAGAAAAGGGAGAGAGAGAGAAGAAGAGAGGGGGAGAAGAGAAGAGAGAGAGAGGTAAAAAGTGGGAGGGGCGGGGAGGGGTTGGTGAAGGGGACAGTAGGGGGCGGTGGGGGGCGTTGACCCCTTGGTGCGCCCCACTTCACCCAAAAAGGGGGGAAATCTATTTTTTCATGTCATTGTTTTTATCAGCAAAGAGGAACATCAGCCCTTTTTTCTATGCTAATTTGGCTCCTCTTTGTGTGTGGTGTGTTTAAAGGTTTAAAGGTTTTTTACTCAATACAGACCCCGAAGGGGGGTATTAGAGTTTAAAATTTTAATAAATATCGTTTTGACCCGGGGAAAAGAAAAAACAAACAAAAAAAAAAGTAACTAACTTAATAGCGAAATAGTTAATATAATCCCTTAAAAATAATAATAGCAAAAACAGATAAGCAAACAAAATTTTTAGAACATGAAACAGCTCTACTTAAAATTTTTTGAAATTTCACAAAAACTTCGCAAATTTAAAAGCACTTTAAATTTTGTACGGGAAAAAAGTTCAGTATTTTATATTATAGGGAATCATATAGTAGGGTTTTACATATGCTTTCAAACATTATGAAAGAAATACTTTTAAAAAAGGTAAGAATTCGTCTCCACGTCTTTCCCTATACGTGGGTCAAAAACGATCCTAAAATTCCCAAATTTTAGTATTCTACCTTCACAATCGGAAAAACGATGTTTAAAACACACTTAAAATTTACAAAAGTCCTGAAATATTTAGATGGTAGTTTCTCGAAAACTTTTCCCATTCCCCTTATTTTCAGCAAAACCCTTTAAAATTGCACAAACTAAAATTATTGTAGTTTTTTTTCTTCCACTTTTTTTGTAAATGCCGTTACCACCCTTAGCTTGAAAGCTTCCCTTTACCCATTACCTTTAAAACATCATTTACACTAATAAAAACTTGGGTCATACCCCGCAACTTTTTAAAAAATGGTTAACCTTCATAACCCAAACAGATCTATAATTTTTGATCATACAATTTTTTAACAAACATATAAAATATTGATGTATTTTGTTTTATCTCCATTTTTCAATTCTAAAACCCAAAAAATTTTAATCCTGTTATCAAAATACTCCCCTATTGTTTTTGTGTGTGTGTGTGTGTGGTTGTGTGTGTGTGTGTTGTGTTGTGTGGTGTGTGTGTGTGGGGTTGTGTGTGTGTGGTTGGTGTTTTGTGTGCCTGTGTGTGTTTGTGTGTGTGTGTGTGTGTTTGTGTGTGTTGTGGTGTGTGTGTTGGTAGTAAGTAAGTAAGTAAGTAAGTAAGTAAGTAAATAAGTTTTTATTTTAAAAAGCAATTATATACTATATAATAACAAATTTAAATAAATTTTGGAAGAATCTGTCGAGCCAAGGCTCCTTGCGATAATTCATTAAAAAAAAAAAAAACAATTTAGGTTAGGCCCTGTACACACATAACACACACCAACACCACACACACACACACCACACACCACAACACACAACACACCACACTGTGTGTGTGTGGTGTGTACGGGCCTATGCTTTACTCGTGTGGTCCTGTCTGATATCTGCATTTTTTCTATCGTTTTTTTTGTGTGTGTGTTGTGTGTGTGTGTGTGTGTGTGTGTGTGTGGGTGTGTGTGTGTGTTGTGGTGGTGTGTGGGGGTTTTGTGTGTGTGTGTGGTGTGCGCGCGGGTGTGTGTGTGTGTGTGTGTGTTGTGTGTGGTGTGTGTGTGTGTGGGTGTGTGGTGGTGTGGTGGTGGTTTTTGTGTGTGTGGTTGCATTATTTTCGTGTGTTTTTTTCCGTCCACAATAAATTTCGCACGTCACAACTTCCTTTCTTCTTCCCCCATTCACCTCATTCACGAACACTACTTCTTTTTTTCTCCTCATTTTTATTACTTTTATTTCCCCACGTTCTTCCTACCTCTTCCTTCTTCCTCTTCCTTTCCCCTTCCCTTCATACGAGTCAAAACAAAACACCGCACACCACAAACACACACCCAAAAACACGCAGAAAAAAAAAAACCCTTTAAAAATACATGATGCATAAAAAAACGGCCCCTAAATAAGCAGCAAGCCCCTCTGGAAAACCCCCCTCTTAGAGGAATCGCGTCCCAATGTTGTTAAGCTGGAAAAAAACCCGATCTAAAACCCCCTCACCGGGGGCCCGGGATTGGGGTGATTAATTAGCACCTGCCACGACTCCCCTAAAATGGCTTCTCTCCCCCTCTCATTCCCTCTTTCCCCCCCCCCCCCCACCCACTGTACCTCTATCCCCCTTTCCCCCCACCTACCCTCCCTCCCTACCCACCTACTGTACCCCCTACCTAACCCCCCACAACCCGCGATAGTTGAGCCGTCAGGTAAAAAAAGAAAAGAACTTCGCAGGTGAGGTGACTGAAGGAGGGAAAGGGGGGAAAGGGAGGGGAAGGGGAGGGGAAGGGAGGGTAGGGAAGAGGGAGGGAAGAAGGAGGGAGGGGAAGAGGGGAGGGGGTGAAGGGGAGAATCAGACTAACAAAGTTTTCGGCGTGAATTTACGGCGTGTGCTGTTACCGCCCCTCGCACGCACGTCTGTCTCTACCTGGGCGACGCTGCCATGTCGGGGGTTACGTCTCTTTTGTTTTTACTTCGCGGTAGAGAAAGTAAGGAAAGGGAGGAAGGTGTAGGTCCTGTAGGAGGAGGACGTGAAGAGAGAGCGGCATGGAATGGAGACACAAAAGAAAAAGAACTGATTGAGAGTTGGCATAAGAGAGAGGTGATAAAATGAGGTAAAGAAAAAAGGTTAGATGAGAAAAGGGGCAAGGGTGATAGGAAGAGTGTGTGGGGATGGAGAGAAGAGAAAGGGATAAAGAGGGAAGGAGGAAGTAAGTCGCAAGGTGGTGGAGGGGGAGGAGGAAGGGAGGGGGAATGACAGGGGTTCGCGATATAATTCGAGGGCTCGTCGCTATATATCAACCTGCTTGGTATCGACGGAGCCTCGCGAATCGCCTCTTACATCACACCAGAATATGTTGTTTCTTGTTACACGTCGCCTGTGAGTCAACTTCGCCCCCCACCTGTTCCTCTCCCTGCCTCCCCCTTCCTCCTCTCCCTGCCGCCCCCCTGCTCCTCTCCCTGCCGCCCCCCTGCCCCTGGAGGTTCGAGGCGCCCCTGTAACCTGCAAGGGTGAGCATAAAGACGGTGCTTCAGGTAACACACAATTGGCATCGCGGGTAAACGACTCGTTATTAGAGGAATCGAGGCCGTTTTCACACTATGGAAAGGAACGTCGTCTTTTACCTCTTCCTCTTGACTCCGCTGCCAACATTACTCCTGCTGCCCCTACTACTACTCCTACTACTACTGCCACTCATGCTGTCCCCACTACTACTGCTTCTGCTATTCCTGCTGCTACTCATGCCGCCCCTACTACTACTGCCACTCATGCTGTTCCTACTACTCCTGCTGCCCCTGCTTCTGCTGCTACTGCTGTCCCTATTGCACCTGCTGCGGTTCCTGCTGCCGCTGCCCCTCTTTCTTCTGCTGCAGCCCTCACAAGCCCCCGTGATGGAGGGACACAGAGGCAGGTAATGAAGGATCTGCCTGAGAGGGTTCCCAGCCGTGCGTTGTGTTGTGTGTCCGCCTTTCATCCTGTCATCACGGGTGCTTCAGCGGCGGCGGGGTGACTAAATGAGGGGCTACACCAAGGTAATTGCTTGCTAACGGTTTGGCTGGCGTGATAATTTGGTGTATCGTTGTCTTGCCACACGCGCCTCGGCGTTACAATTCGCTGGTCAAATGTCTTAATCCGTCCGCGTGTCTGCACACCTGCACACCGCGTGTCTGCTTCAGGATGACGCACTCCCCTTGAAGGCACGGCAAGCAGACGCCCGTCCGTCACCCCCTGAACAAGACAGGGCGCTTCACACCTGGCCGGCCCCGCCCCGCCCCGCCCCGCCGAGCCGCCACTAAGCCCCCCGGCCCCACCCTGGCCACTTAGCGCGGCGGCCCAGCCTGCAGCGGCAGCGCAGGGGTGGCAGCTCCGCCCCGCGCCTGATAAGCATGTTACCTTCTTTACGAGAACAAATTACAGAGGGAGTGATGTGTGTGGCCCCCCCATGCACGACCTGATCAGCACTTGCCGGGAGTTACGGCTGCTTGGGGCGAGAAGTGGTCCGTGGTCATGCATGCACTGGGGCGGGGCGGGGAGGGCGCGTGCGGGAGTGTGTCTTGTGTGAATTAGAGAGAACTGCAACTCCGAAATGCCAGTGGTCGCTGGCAGTTTTAACTCACAATTTGGTGAAAAGTTGGTCAACTTGAAAGAAAAATATGGGCTTATTCCACTGCACTTAAAACACACAAGTATAATATTAAGAACGATTTTCTTCTATATGTATATTGTATAGAAGCCTGATTCTGTAAAACATTGTATATAACCAAATAACCAAGTAGGTTATAGTTGAGGAGGCGAGGTAAATGCTACTCTATGATATTATATAGTCAATAACGAATGTTTAGAAGTTATCTATACCTAGGCAGTCATATTTTCCTGTTATTATTGTGTATCAATCAGATAGAAAGCCTGGAAGTGCAATGAGTCGACGCGTGAAGTCGTAATGTTTTGATTCAATCTCCCCGCCACAATCTCCCCGCCCACCACTCCCCGCCGCGGCACGTCGCCTCCACTATTATAACCTACATTGTCGCAGCAACAAGCCGATTTCGGCATTCTTTATTCTTCGTTTTTCCAAGGCATTGCTTATTGTATTTTGACAAGCGTTTGCCAGACGCAGCAGTACTGTCTTAGAAAACAGTGTGAACATCGCCCAAATTTTACATGCCACAATATACATGTAAAAAATCTATTAAGCTTTGCTACTCGAGGCGAGTAATTTGCATTAAATTGCTATTATAGAACGTTCCATCGTAATGCATGTCATCCATATAATTAGTAGAACAACAGAAGAACTATATTTTTTGGTATTCAGATGCTGTGCATCAACGTTTATCGCGAAATTAATTTATGAAAAATATTAGTCGCGGAGCCAAAACACAGTAGACCAACCTTTGAGTTAAAACTGCCAGCGACCACTGGCATTTCTCGAGTTTCAGATCATTGGAATTAGAGGCGTGCGTGATACGTGTGGGCAGCGTGGGCAATACGAGAAGTGTGGCGATATTGACCAGACTCTGAGTAAACAAACCTTGATGTTCAAACCTCCGAGTATCTTTTCCCCGCGTTCAGTAGAATATAACGAAGCAACTTGTTCGTTGGGCAGGGCGCGAGGCCAGCCTGGCAACAGTCTTGGCGACAGTCAGGTGGCGGAGTTTACTGCTGTGACCTGTCTGACACGAGTGACCTCTCCCTACCTGGGCGGGTCTCTGAGGGGATTAAGAAGGGTAATTAGCGGGTTGGTGGGTCTGTATTCAGCCAGTCCCTCCCTCAGTGAGTGAGTGAGTCAGTGGTGATCGGCGCTGCCCTCCATACACACCCGCCTGTCATCCTCGCCTTCACTCCAGCCTCAGCCACGCAGTAAGATGGAGACCTCCACGGCGCCGGCGGTGATCATCTCCATCGGGTTCCTGTGCCTGGTGTTCCTGGCCCTCGTGTACAGGCTGTTGTCCAGGCTGTGCAGGCGGGACCAGGCGACCCTTCCCACAGCGTTCAGCAGCAGGCAGCCAGGCGGTGGCGAGCAGTGTAGCAAGGCGCCCACAGCCTCCTCGCCGCGACTGTGCTCCTACAAGAACAGGCGTTTCCTGGCGTCCATGCCCAACCAGGACCGCCTGCTGTGCAACACTGTGGGCTGGCAGGAAGGCGTCACGCTGAAGTCTGGTTTGGGGGACGAGTCCTGCGGGAACCAGACCAAGGCGAACACCACGACGGTGCGGCAGCCGCCAGCCCGCCCGGCGCCACACAACGACGCTGACAACAACAAAGAAACAACCAACAAGCACCACGGCACACAAGACGGAGAATGGTGGCCAACAGCAACGCCCCGGCCGGCGACAGGCCCTCGGCCTCCACGCAGACCAGCGGCGCGCGGGGCACCACCACCACCACCACAACCAGGACCCTGGCCCACTCCATCCACAACTTGGTGTCCGCCATCCCCAACATCTCTCTGGGATCCTTCTCGCAGTCCCAGTCTCTCCCCAACGTGCACGGCTGCCTGACGGAGTCTGTGTCCACGTGCGCGGGGTCGCGGTGACTGGTGTGCTGTGGTCCACCACCACGTGGAGAGCACTACTCGGGCATCCCTCACATCCGACCCGCGTGGAGTGACCGCGTCCCCACAGCGAGGACGCGGGGGCTGCAGCCTCGGTGGCATGCGGTGCCATAGTTAGGCCGGCGTTAGAAGCTGTGGTGGGAGCAGTCAGAGTGACGTGACTGACAGCCTGGCTTGCAATGCTCGGCTCGACGGGAAGTGAAGGTGAAGTGGTGTGCCTGTCGGCAGGACCCAGTGTACGGCGAGGTGAGGTGCCCCATGGAGGGTGGCGTCAACAGCCGCGGCGTGGCCGTGAAGGACTGCTGTGGACATGTAGTGTGTGTGACGACGTGATGATTGCTCAGAAAATTTGTGAGCAAAGACAACAAACGTGTTGATAATAGGGCAGATGGTTTTAATGTGGTGTTTTCACTTCCTACGAACATGTACTTTGTTTACCATGTGACTTGTGTGTGTGTGTTACTGTGCTTCAGTGACGAGCTGTGACTGCGTACCGTTGAAGTACGATGAAACCGTGGACAATACAAAATATTTTGTTATTCAAAACTTGTCCAAAAAATTCTTTTTTTATCCAAAAACCAAAACCACAGATAGGGATCACCTGAAGAACCGTCACCCCAGGATATCCCACCTGAAGATCCGTCACCCCAGGATATCCCACCTGAAGATCCGTCACCCAGGATATCCCACATGAAGATCCGTCCCCAGATATCCCACTGAAGATCGTCACCCCAGGATATCCACCTGAAGAACCGTCACCCAGGATTCCCACCTGAAGAACCGTCACCAAGGATATACCACCTGAAGAGCCTCACCCCAGAATATCCCACCTGAAGAAAACCGTCACCCCAGGATATCCAACCTGAAGATCGTCACCCCAGGATATCCCACTCAAGATCGTCACACCAGGACAGGCCCACCTGAAGATCAGTCACCCCAGGATTATCCACCTGAAGATCGTCACCCCAGGATAATCCTAACCTGAAGATCCGTCACCCAGGATATTCGTCCCCCTGAAGAACGTCACCCCAGGATATCCACCTGAAGATCCGTTCACCCCAGGATATCCAGGCCTGAAGATCGTCAACCCCAGGAATCCCACCTGAAGATCCCTTTCACCCAAGGATATCCCACCTGAAGATCCGTCACCCCAGGATAATCCCACCTGAAGATCGTCACCCAGGATATCCCACGAAGAAACGTCACCAGAATCCCACCTGAAGATCCGTCACCCCAAGGATTATCCCACCGAAGATCCGTCACCCCAGGATATCCCACCTGAAGATCCGTCACCCCAGATATCCCACCTGAAGATCCGTAACCAAAGGATATCCCACCTGAAGAACCGTCACCCCACGGGATACTCCATCACTGAGATCCGTCACCCCGGATATACCCACCTGAAGAACCGTCACCCCGGATATCCCACCTGAGATCCGTCACCCCAGGGATATCCCACCTGAAGAACCGTCACCCCAGGAATCCCACCTAAAGAACCGTCACCCCAGGATATCCCACCTGAAGAAACCGTCAGCCAGCCAGGCTAATCCCATCTGAAGAAAACCGTCACCCCAGGAATCCAACCTGAAGAACCGTCCACCCCAGATATCCCACCTGAAGAACGGCACCCCAGGATATCCCAACTGAAGAAACCGTCACCCCAGGATATCCCACCTTGAAGAAACCGTACCCCAGGATGATCCCACCTGAGAACGTCACCCCAGTGATAATCCCACATGAAGATCAGTCACCCAGGAGATCCCACCTGAAGAAACAGTCACCCCATGATATCCCACCTGAAGATCACGTCACCCCAGGATATCCCACCTGAAGAAACCGTCACCCCAGGATATCACACCTGAAGATCGCACCCCAGGATATCCCACCTGAAGAACCGTCACCCCCAGGATATTATCCCACCTAAGAACCGTCACCCCAGGATATCCCACTGAAGATCCGGTCACCCCAGGATATCCACCTGAAGATCCGTCACCCCAGGAATCCACCTGAGAAACGTCACCCAGGATATCACCACCGAAGATTCCGTCACCCCAGGATATCCACATGAAGATCAGTCACCCAAGGATATCCCAACCTGAAGATCCGTCACCCCAGGATATCGCACCTGATAATCCTCACCCCAGGATATCCCACCTGAAGAACCGTCACCCCAGGATATCCCACCTGAAGATCCGTCACGCCAGGATATCCCACCTGAAGAAAACCGTCCCCCAGGCTATCCCACCTGAAGATCCGTCCACCCGAGGATAATCCCAACTGAAGATCGTCACCCCAGGATATTTCCACCTGAAGAACGTCACCCCAGGATACCCACCTGACCAGATCCGTCCATCAGGCAGCAAGAACACCTGATGATCCGTCACCCCAGGATATTCCCACCGAAGAACCGTCACCCCAGGATATCCCACTTCAAGAACCGTCACCCCATGGATAGCCCACCTGAAGAACCGTCACCCCAGGATATCCCACTGAATCTCCCCCCCCCCGTCACCCCAGGATAATCCACCTGAAGAACCGTCACCCGAGGAGTATCCCACCTGAAGAACCGTCAGCCCAGGATATCCCACTTGAGAAACCGTCACCCAGGATATCACCACCTGAAGATCCGTCACCCCAGGTATACCACTCTGAAATAACCTCACCCCAGGATCCATACCACCTGAGAACCGTCACCCCAGGATACCACCTGAAGATCAGTCACCCCAGGAGACCAACCTGAAGAGAACCGTCACCTACAGGATATCCCACTGACAGAACCGTCACCCCAGGCTATCCCACCTGAAGAACCGCACCCCAGGATATCCCACCTGAAGAACGTCACCCCAGGATATCCCACTTACGAACAGTAACCCAGGATATCCCACCTGAAGATCCGTCACCCCAGGATATCCCACCTGAAGATCCGTCACCCCAGGATATGCCCACCTGAAGACCACCCCAGATATCCCACCTGAAGATATAGACGTCACCCCAGGATATCCCCCTGAAGATCCGTCACCAGTGATATCCCACCTGAAGAAACGTCACCCCAGATATCGCACCTGAAGAACCGTCACCCAGGATATCCCACCTGAAGAACGGTCACCCAGGATATCCCACTGAAGAACCGTCACCCAGGATATCCCACCTGAGAACAGTCACCCCAGGATATCCCACCTGAAGAACCGTAACCCCAGGATATCCGCACCTGAAGATCCGTACCCTCAGGAATACCACGCTGAGACCGTCACCCAGGATATTCCCACCTGAAGAAACCGTCACACCAGGATATCCATGCCTGAAGAACCGTCACCCAGGTATCACCATGAAGAACCGTCACCCCAGGATATCCCACCTGAAGAACGTCACCCCAGGATATCCCACCTGAAGATCCGTCACCCAGGATTGTCCACCTGAAGATCCGTCACCCCAGGATATCCCCCCACTCTGTGTTCCTGTTTTTCCTTTAAAGTCCGTACCCCAGGATATCCAACCTGAAGATCCGTCACCCAGGAATCCCACCTGAAGACCGTCACCCCAGGATATTCTCCAACCCTGAAGAACCGTCACCCCAGGATATCCCACCTGAAGATCACCGTCACCCAAGGATATCCCACGGAAGATCCGTCAACCCCAGGATATCACACCTGAAGATGTCCGTCACACCAGGATATCCCACCTGAAGGATCGTCACCAAAGGATTATCCACCTGAAGGAACCGTCACCCCAGGGATATCCCACCTGAAGATCGTCACCCCAGGATATCCCACATGAAGAAACCGTCACCCCAGGATATCGCCCACCTGAAGGACGACAGTCACCCCAGGATATCCCACCTGAAGAACGTCACCCAGGATATCCACCCCTAAAGAACCGTCACCCCAGGAATCCCACCTGAAGAACCGTCACCCCAGGGATTATCCCATCGAAGAACAGTCACCCAGGATATTCCCACCTGAAGAACCGTCACCCCAGGATATCCCACCTGAAGAACCGTCACCCCAGGATATCCTACCTGAAGAACCCCGTCCACCCAGGATATCCCACTGAGAGAAACCGTCCCCAGGATGTATCCACCTGAAGAACCGCACCCAGGATATCCCACATGAAGTATCAGTCACCCAGGATATCCACCTGAAGAACCGTCACCCCAGGATATCACACCTGAAGATCCGTCACCCAGGATATCCCACCTGAAGACCCGTCACCCAGATATCCCACCTGAAGATCCGTCACCCTGGATATACCACGAAGAACCGTCCCCCAGGATATCCCACCTGAAGAAAACCGTCACCCCAGGAATCCCACCTGAGATCGTCACCCCAGGATATCCACCGAAGATCCGCACCCCAGGATAGCCAACCTGAAGAACCGTCCACCCCAGGATATCACACCTGCAAGATCCGTCACCCAGGAATTGATGCCCACCTGAAGACCGTCACCCAGGGATATCCCACATGAAGATCCGTCACCCCAGGATTATCCCACCCTGAAGATCCGTCACCCCAGGATATCTATCACCTGAAGAAAACCCATGTCCACCCCAGGGATATCCCACCTGAAGATCCGTCACCCCAGGAATCCACAATGAAGAAATCCGTCACCCAGGATATCCCACCATAAGGATCCGTCACCCAGAGATCCCACCTGAAGATCCGTTCACCCCAGGATACCCCACCCTGAAGAACCGTCACCCAGGATATCCCACCTGAAGATCCGTCACCTCCGGGATATCCCACCAATGATCCGTCACCCAGGATATCCCACCTGAAGAAACCGTCCACCCCAGGATATCCTCACTTGAAGAACCGTCACCCAGGAATAGCCACCTGACGAACCGTCACCCCAGGATATCACACTGAAGATCCGTCACCCAGGTATCCACCTGAAGAAAACCGTCACCCGAGGACTAATCCCACCTGAAGAAACGTCAGCCCAGATATCCCACTTGAAGAACCGTCACCCCAGGATATCCCACCTGAAGATCCGTCACCTCAGATATCCCACCTGAGAAACCGTCACCAGGACTATCCCACCTGAAGAAACCGTCACCCCAGGATATACCACATGAAGAATCCGTGACCCCAGGATAATCCCACCTGAAGAACCGTCACCCCAGGATAATCCCACCTGAAGAAAACCGTCACCCCAGGATATCCCACCTGAAGAACGTCACCCAGGATATCCCACTGAAGAAACCGTGCACCCAGGATATCCCACTTGAAGAACAGTCAAACCAGGATACACCTAAGAGTCCGTCAGCCAAGATATCCACCTGAGATCCCGTCACCCCAGGATATGCCCACCTGAAGAACCGTCACCCCAGGGATAATCCAACTGAAGAACCGTCACCACAGGATATCCCACCTGAAGATCCGTCACCCAGGATATCCACCTGAAGAACCGTCACCCCAAGGATATCAGCACCGGAAGAACCGTCACCCAGGATATCCCACCGGAAGAAACCGTCACCCCAGGATCATCCCACCTGAAGACGTCATCCCCAGGATTCCCACCTGAGAACAGTCACCCCAGGCTATCCCACCTGAAGACCGTCACCCAGGATATCCACCTGAAGATGTCCGTACCCCAGGAATCCACCTGAAGATCCGTCCCCCCCCACCCCCCCCCCAAGGGGGGGGATATCCCACCTGAAGAAACCGTCACCCCAGGATAATCCCCACATGAAGTAACCCGTCACCCAGGATATCCCACCTGAAGAGCCGTCACCCAGAGATATCCCACCTGGAAGAACCGTCACCCAAGGATATCGCACCTGAAGAAAACCGTCACCCAGGATGTTTTATATCCCACTGAAGAAACCGTCACCCAGGATATCCCACCTGAAGAACGTCCACCCAGGATATCCCACCTGAAGAACATCACCCCAGGATATCCCACTGAAGAACCGTCACCCAGGATATCCCACCTGAAGATCCGTCACCCCAGGATATCCCACCTTGAAGAACCGTCACCCAGGATTATCCCACTGAAGAACCGTCACCCCAGGATAGACCACCTGAAGATCCGTCACCCAGCCCACAGTGAAGAATATAAAAAAATTAGTATTAACAAATAATCCTTTGTGTTATGCATTTTTGATGAAAGTTTAAAGGAAAAAAGAAAGGTAATATACAGTGTCCAAAATACAAAATACATTATACTTTACCAGCAGTATTACAAAAATACAGTGAATTTAATCGTCGGATCTACAACTTCAGGGATTCTTTTGTTGGCATTTCAACAGACAAAACCATCCACTCGATCTTGGAGTATTGTCCAATCATCAGTTCATCACAAGGATCCACACTTAACTTCACGCTTTAAAAGTGTTTTGTTGAAAGCCACCCGAATACATAAGTAGGAATCACACAACAGCACAGTGGTAGGACGCATAGTTTGGAAGGTATTGCGTGTGTCATGGTCGACTGACTCCATGGAATAATTTCTTAGTCACTGACTGTTTATATAGTCATCTACCTGACTGGAGGTCACTGACTCCTCCCGTTTTTACCCACTGACTAACCTCACTTGGAAGGATGAAGTCGGCAGGTCTTGACCACCTGAAGAAACTGTCACCCCAGGTGTTGCACCGAAGAACCGTCACCTATATGGATATCCCACCCTGAGATCCGTCACCCTACAAAAAACAAAATCGGGGTGAGGATCTTTCAGGTGAGCCCAGAATAGTTGCAAATTAGTATGATTCAGTCATAACAAAACGAAGATGAATTGTACAAAAGGTGATGAAAACCTGAAAAAACACAAACCCAACGCCGTCGCATTGCCATGAACCTGAACCTACAATACAAGGAAAAGCGTAAAGACAATTTTGGGAGGGGGGGGGGGGGTTATGTGTGTGGGGGGGGGGGGAGAGGGGGGGGGGGAGGGGGGGGGGGGGGGGGGTGGGGGGGGCTTTATTTTTATTTGGGACTGGACCAGACACCATGAAAACACAGACGAGGCTCTTTATACTTGATAATCCCCACTACCCTCCCCCTGCCAGACCGGGCAATAACTACCCTGATAGCCACTCCCTTTATCCCCTTTCCTTCCTGTCCCCGGTCATGTCTCACTTGACTTATGATAACCGGGCCTTTCGCCTCAATAAGGTAATGGACTCCAATGTTTGACTTCGTGTGTGTCTGTTTCATTCATTCTGCTCTCTCTCTATTCATCTCTCCTCCTCCTCTATCTCTCTCTCTCTCTCCTCTCACTCTCATCTCTCGTCTCTCTCCGTTACACGTCACTGTACTACGTCGTAATTGAGTCCATACAAGAAGATTTTACTCACATTGACTGCCTGAAAATGTCTTTTGTATATCAATTAACTTCTCATGTATCGATAGGGGCGAAAAGAAGTATAAATTTTTTTTTTTTCATCACTCTCTATCTCTCGACTCTCTCTCTTCTCTCTCTCGTCTCTCTCTCTCTCTCTCTCTCGTCTCCACCAGAAAGAAAGTTGCTCGTGACCTCCGGCTTCGTGATAGCCACAAAAAAACACTAAAGAACCTGAATGAGGCTGAAGAATATGTAAGAAGTCCAGACTTTATCGAGGCGGAGGAGGGGTTCAGGGAGAAGGCATTAGCCAAAGTGTTTACCGCGGGAGCGAGAGAGAGACAGGGGGGAGGAGGAAAGAGTAGGATTGACCAATGAACACCATATATACAGCAGCACACACACACACACACACGTTAGCCTGCTCCCATATGCTAGTCTCCTGCGTCGTCCCCACGAGAGAACACAATGACACAAAACCTATCACAAAATTTCCTGTCACGCAGCGAATAGGTATAAAAACCCTCCTGTAATACCAATCTGGGCTTAAAGTTTCCCGCACGTCTACTCCCTGGAATACTCTGAACTGATCGAGAAGTTCGTTGTTAGTAGCAGTAATAAACGTGGTGTAGCAGCAGCAGCAGGTCATAGTAAGTCCTAATTGTTATTGCCTTTGGAAAATATTGAGAAATAGTTCTCTCCGTCCACCCCACGTCTGTTAAGTCCTTCCCCTGATCCACACACCCGACACCGTGACATGGAGCTACACCCTCTCCACACACCCGACACCGTGACGATCCACCTACACACCCTCTCCACACAACCCGAAACGATGAAATTCCACCTACACCCGCTCCAGACAACCCGACAGCACACCGTGACATTCCACGACACTCTTATTAATGTATCAAGCGCGCCCACACCAAGATATTTTTTTTCCCCTAGTAAAGTAGTTTTTAGTTATGACATTCATCCTACGCATCATAACTGAAAAGATTTTGCTTGTAGAGAGACTGTGTTACAGGGAGATTTAAGTTAACTTGCCTTTAAGTTACTAATTAAGTATTTATAGTTCATGTTTATACAATGTTGAAGATGGCAACCAAGTTCATGGCTTACTAGAGTACATTTTTTTCATATTCACACTTAAAAATGTATGTAGTAAAGTTTTCACGATATTTGCACTAGTGCTTATGTATGTAGGACCGTAAATTATAATACGATAATAACTGGAAATTATAATAACGTTAAATTTGTTCGTTACATTAACCATAATTCAACTAAACGTCGAATTTTCCTAATTCTGAAGTATACATGATCTCATTTCTTAAATAAATACATTAATAAAATTATTCAATCTCTCTTCTACAGTCTCAATTCCTCTGTCATATGTTAAGTCTCTATTACGGGGACTAAATAGTTAACAAGCAGGCTTTTATCCAACTTAAAAAATTCTTCTGCCTAATCCAGAACCCTTACCAATTATTAAACAATAAACTTCAATAGCGAGGATTCTACAATTACCTGAGTCACGTGACCCTAATCGCATCATCCTTGCTAGAACATATATTCCTTCACTTAGTTATAATACATCACGCATTTACGTCACCTCTTATATGATCAATTGTTATCTATCCTTCTTCACTGCACTTCCTGTCGCAGCAAATCTCAGATTACTAATCTGTTCTGGTATTCATGGAACTCTGTAACGCAAGATCTTTCAATCATTTCCACCTCGCTATTTCCATACGAGGCTCACAGGTTGTACTACAGGTTTGTACGCAGCTGACAAAGGCGCTTCCAGCGTGAAGGAAGTATAAGGGAGAAGAAATGCAAAAAGGGAGCAGTATGGAATCGGAGGTAATAGTTGTAGTTGAGCGGTAATAGTAGCAGTATTATTGGGTATGAGTATAGTAGTGATGGTAGTAGTGAGTTGTAGCAGTACTAAAAAGTAGGTAGTAGCAGCAGGAATATGATACTATCTATTATTAATAATATAAGCAAAAGTGTGGTGTGTGTGTGTGTGTGGTGTGTGTGTGTGTGTGTGTGTGTGTGTGTGTGTGTGTGTGTGTGTGTGTGTGGTGTGTGTGTGTGTGTCCCGCGATAGGGCGCCCCCCGTGACCAATCCATCTATGCACAGTTTGGAACCAGCTCGACCAGGGGAAACTTTTAAGCCCACTATGAGATTGATCCGATACTTTTTTTTTTTTTTTAGCAGCCTATTTTAGCGAAAATTGTGAAAAAAAATGTGGTTGCAGAATTGAGGAAATTGATGTAGGGGATGGGTGAGTGAATGGTGGGGGATGGGTGATCGGTGGGGGTGATGGGTGAGTGAATGGGTGGGGGGTGATGGGGGATGGGTGAGGGAATAGGTGGGAGGGATGGGTAATGGGTGATGTGAATGGGGTATGGTGATGGGTAATGAGTGAGTGAATGGGTGGGGTGGTGATGGGTGAGGGTGAATGGGGTGGGCGGGTGATGGGTAAGCGTTAATACATACATTGTCTCATCATCATGATTTCAGGCAAAGTTGAGAGGGCTATCTGGAGAGTCTGTGTTTGGTGGGCAAAGGCCGCACCAAACACATGTCTCAGAAAGCTGGTTTGGTGGTCCTTTGGCCCACCAAACAACAGACTATCCAGATAGCCCCTTTAACTTCCTTGGAAATGCATGGATGTAAAAGTATGTATTAACGCATTACCCATCACCCCCACACCATTCACTCACCCATCACCCCCACCATGTCACCAATCATTACCATCGCACCATGACACCATTGCACGTCAGCCCATTTGACCATTCACCTCACACCTATCACTCACCCATCACCCATCACCCCACACCATTCACTCACCCAATCTACCCCACCACCATTACCCATCACCCCACCCATTCACTCACCCATCACCTACATCAAGGTTTCCTCAATTCTCGCAACCCACACCCAACAACTTTTTTTCACAATTTTCGTAATGGATGCTAAAAAAAAAAACAAAAAAAAAAGTTGATCGGATCATCTCAAAGTGAGGGCTCTAAAAGTTGCCCCTGGTCGAGCTGTTCCCCCAAAACTGTCGCCATATGATGGGATTGGTGCACGGGGGGCGGCACCTAGCGCGGACAACAAACACAGACACACACACAAACACACACACACACCACACACACACACACACACCACCCACACACACACACACACCACACACACACACACTGTTTGCCTTATATTATTAAATAGATAGTATCACTGAGTTACTGCTGCTACTACCACTTTCATTACTGCTACACATACTACGACCATCCACTATTAGACTAATACCAAATAATACTGTACTAATTACCCGCTACAACTACGATACTCCATACCAATACTCCCTTTTTGCAATTTCTGCTCCTTATATTCCTTCACGGGAGCGCCTTGCAGCGCGTACAAACCTGTAGTAAAAACCGTGAGCATCGTATGGAAAGAGCGAGAGGTGGAAATGATTGAAAGGTTGCATGTACAGAGTTCATGAAATACCAGAACAGAATTCGTATCTGGAGAGTTGCTGCGACAGGAAAGGAGTGAAAGGATAGATAACACAAGTGATCATCTAAGAGGTGAACGTAATGGTGATGTATTATAACTAAGTGAAGGAAATAATATGTTACTAGCCACGGATGAGGCGATTAGGGTCGCGTGACCAGGTAATTGTAGATCAGCGGATATGAAGGTTTATGTTAGCATGTAAAGGGCGTTCTGGATTAGGGCAGAAAATATAAGTTGGAATAAAGAGCTTGCTGTTACTTTTAGTCCCCGGTATTAGAAGATAACCTATGACAGAGGGTAATTGAGACTGTTAAAGTAGGGAGAGTTGCAATTAATTTATTAGTTATTTATTTAATGAAATGAGATCATTTATACTAAGCAATAGGAAAATGACTTTTAGTGAATTATTGTTAATGTAACGAACAAATATTGTTATTATAATATTTCCAGTTATTATTTCGTATTATATTACGTCTAATAGCAATAGCACTGCCAATCGAAAACTTATAACCTCATTTTAAAGGATGTGATATAGAAAAAAAATGTACTCATAGTAAGCCTATGAACATGGTTGCCAATCGTATAACATTGTATAAGCTGTAAACTAGAAATATTAATTAAGGTAATGAAAGGTAAGGTTACTAAAATCTCCGTAACACAATCCTCACAACAAAATCTTTTTCAGTTATGATGCGTAGGATGAATGTCATCAACTAAAAACTACTTTACTAGGGGAAAAAAAAATTATCTTGGTTGTAGGGCGGCGCTTGAACATTAATAAGAGGTAGGTTGGAATGTCACGGTTGTGGCGGGTTGTGGGAAGAGGGTGTTAGGTGAATTCACGGTGTCGGGTTGGTGTGGAGAGGTGATAGGTGGAATGTCCCCCCCCCCCCCCCCCGGTGTGGTTGTCGTGGAGAGGGTTGTAGGTGGAATGTCCACGGTGTCGGGTTGTCGTGGACAGGGGAAGGATTAACAGACGTGGGTGGCGAGCAGAACTTATGTCTCAATATTCCAAAGGGCAATAACAATTATGAATCTTACTATTACTGCTGCTGCGCTTACCACATTTATTACTGCACAACCAGACTAATCTTGGCAGGTCCAGAGTAGTCAATGGAGTTAGAGTGGCGGGAAAACTTAAGCCCAGAGTGGTATTACAGGAGGGTTTTTACCTATTCGCTGCGGGAAAGGAAATTTTGGTGATAGGTTTGTGGTCATTTGTTGTTTGTGGGTGACGACTCCGGAGAACTGAATATGGAAGCAGCTAAAGTGTGTGTGTGTGTGTGTGTGCGGTTTGTGGTTCATTGTTCAATCCCTACTCTTTCCTCCCCCCCCATTTCCCTCTCTCGCTCCCCGCGTGAAACATACTTGCTAATGCCGCTCATCGCAGAACCCTCCCGCCGCCTCCGAGAAGTGACTGGGAGTACATTTATTCGGAGCCTACTTCAGCAGTTTAGTTATTTAGTGTTTTGTGGCTAACGAAGCGAAGGTCACGAGCCAACTTTGTTCTGGGGAGATGAGAGAGATAGAGTGACGAGATGATCGTGAGATGATGGTGAGTGACAGTGAGAGAGAGAGTGAGTGGATGAGAGAGAGTATGAGAAAAAATAATTTATACTTTCTGTTGGCACACTGGATACCATGTGAGAGAAGTTGATTTAATTTGAGATAGACAAAGTATCGATAGGTTTGACAGGCAAGTCCATTTGAGTATAAACATTGTCTTGTATGGACTCAATTAGAAGTAAGTAAGGACGTGTACCTCTGAGAGAGACGACGAGAGAGATAGCGGATTGGAGATGGGGGGGGAAGAAAGACGAGAAGAGAGGAAGAGATCGATGAGTGAGAGAGAGAGAGATGTGAGAGAGATGATTGAGATTGAGAAGGAATGAAACAGACACCCACGAAGAAAAACATGGAGGTCCATTATCTTATAGTGGGGAGGAACGGATCCGGTATAAATAAGCAAGTGAGAACATGACCGGGTGGAGCAGGGAAGAAAGGGGAAAAGGGCGTGGCTATCATAGGGGATTATTGCCGGTTTGCGGGGGGTAGTGGGGGGATGATTCAGGGTACATGAAAGAGCTGCGTCTGGGTTTCATGGTGTCGGCAGTTGCAAGTCTCTGTGAAGCATTTTCCTTGGATTGTAGGTGGAGGTACTGGCACACGGCGAGGCGTTGGGTTTGTGTTTATTCAGGGTTATTCATCACCTTTTTGTACAATTCATCTCGTTGTTAATGGACTGAAAATCATAATATGAAAACTATCTGGGATCACCTGAAGAATCCGTCACCCCAGAGTTGGTTAGTGTGGCCGGCTGTCTTTCAGGTGGGATATCCTGGTGACGGTTCTTCAGGTTGCAAAATCACCGGGGTGACAGTTTTCAGGTGGGTCAGAGACCTGACTGAACTTGTCACCTTCCAAGTGAGGTTTTAGGTCAAGTGGTTAAACAGGAGGAGTCATTGACCGCCTCCGCAGGTCAGGTAAGAGGACTATAGTAAAAGTAAGTGAGCAGGAAAAGACCAAGATTAGTCATAGGAGAGTCAGTCGACCATGACACGCAACTATCCTTCCAAACTATAAGCGTCCTACCACTGCTGTGTGATGGATTCCACTATAGTTATCACGGTGGCTTCATAACAACAAACACTTTTTAAAGCAGTGTGAAGTTAAGTGTGATACTATTGTGATGAAACAAGCGATGAATTCGGACAAAAACTACTCCAAGATGAAGGATGGTTTTCTGTAAGGAAATGCACCACAAAGCAATCCTGAAGTATGAGATCCAGCGAAATAAATT
>JACEEZ010011057.1:0-12004 GCA_016584305.1 Chionoecetes opilio
CCGGGGAAAAAATAAATGACTGGAAAGGGTTCGACGATGCACTAGGTGGAAGTTTAGTAGTATAGTAGGTTTTAATAGTATTTTGTAGGGGAAATAGTAGTTTAGGTGGAAAAGTAGTAGTATAGTAGGTTTAAATAGTAGTAGTGGTGGTAATAAGGCATCACATGCAGCAGCCAACACCCACCCACTGCCGGCCGGCCCAGTATTGTTTTGGTTATGACAAGATGGGGCTGGGATTTCAGTATCCGACCACACTACCCCAGATCCGGCCATTTTATATAGATCAGTGCATAGCCCCCAGCCACACCGGACAAAAAGGGCCAAAAATCATCCACACATCAAAAACCACCCACTCAACATCCATACCACTCCCAGCCACACCACTTTCCAGTGCCACAACCCCACACAACAACCCATTAACACTAACATCCCACACAAAACCACATAAAAACTGACATCACACCCCCACACAACAAACCCAATTTAACACCCATCCACAAAAAACACCACCACACATCACACCCAGCCACACAAAAAACCCATTGACACAGCCTACCAAAAAAAAAACCCCACACCCCAACAACCGCCAGCCACACAAGCCAATCACTCCCAGCCACACCACAAAAACCACTTTGACACACATCACCCCTAGACACACAACAACCCATATCACACTCAAAAAGACCGCACAGCCACATAACCCATTTAAAACCCCCCGGGGGAATAAAGTGACAAACCTTGTCCAAAAGACAGTACCACACAAGTATCGTAATCAAAAACCAATGACGTACTGCCAATTGAGTATGTAGCCCCCGCACGCGCCTTGCCCAAACTTGTAGGAGAAAAAATCAGCGGAAGACGTGTGCACTTTGGTGAGAAGTTAGGCAGCCTTTGGTTCAGATCCCGCATTGCATGCTCTCAGCAGTTTAAACATGCATAATAGCTGTGCGCTATTAGGATGAAAACTTAAGCGAACATGGCTTCTTGGAGCCTCTCCACTGTTTCCCTCTTTTTCTCCCTCTCCCAAGCCAAAGCCGCCTTACGTATCACCCGCCCTCGCATTTTTCCCCCCTATGAAAATTCACTTACAGTAGCACAGCACAGCCGGGGGGGGGGGGGGGCGGACCCTCTCGAAATTTCGTGGGTGTTCGGAATAGTTTGGAAAACTTAGATGTCAAAACTTAAAAAATCCCAGGGTAAAAATAAATTGGGATGTCCATGTTGGAAAACTAAAAGGTATGAAATGCTGAAAAGGAAAATCAAAATTGACACATATTTAAAGACTTTACTTATGTGGGGAAAAGCATAGCAAAGAGAAACAAAAGAACGATTGGGGGGAGGTATAGGGTTGGAGGGCGGACGGGAAAACAAGGGGTGATTTAGCCATACATTAACGTTTAGTGAAGTGCAGTGTGTTCTATAATTTATCAGGTTATCATTGTGGCTCATCCCCCCGAAAATATTTTAGGCTGGCCCTCTCTTGAGTCCATTAATGGGCTGAGTACTCCATGAAGTTGAAGAATAGTAGCATTATGAAGGGTTGGTCTCTAATTAACTCTGTGGTTAAAAAAAACAGTTAGCATATCAGTAATTAGTAGAGGGCGCAGTGACGAAATTTGGGGCTGGCCCTTCAATTAGCAGTAGTGTGTTGCGGTAGTTTCTTGTGAATGCTATGCTAACGGGTGTTATAAAACAGTGACTTGAGAGGGAGAGAGAGAAAAGGGGGGAAAGAGAGAGAGAGAGAGGAGGAGAGAGAGGAGAGAGAGAGAGAGAGAGAGAGGAAAGGGGGGAGAGAGAGAGAGAGAGAAGAGAGAGAAGAGAGGAGAGAAAGAGAGAGAGAGAGAGAGGAAAAAGAGAAGGGAGAAGAGGGGGAGAGGGGAGAGAGAGAGAGAAAAAGAGAGGAGAGAGAGAGAGAGAGAGAGAGAGAGAGAGAGAAGGGGAAGAGAGAGAGAGAGAGATTTCCTTTCCCCCCCATAGAACCATTACGTTTTAAAGGGAATAGTAAATATGTATAATAGTTCGCAATAAACAGTGAAAGAAGAAATACAGACAAGGTTTACAGACACAGCACTTTTGAAGCGCTGCTAAAAAGGTTTTTGTCTTTTGGAGGTTTTGGCCCGGGTTATTGCCTGTCAAAAGCGATAAATGCACGGTAAGTTTTATTAACATTGCTTCTTTTCAAGAATGTACTCTACGCGGATTAAAAAAAAAACCCAAAAACGTAGCACCCAAAACCCCATGCAAATGAAAAATGATCGGAAAAGTTAAATTTACGCATCATGTCCTTAGACTGAGATTGATTGATAGAGAAGAGCGAATAAATCAAACAAATGAGTGACACACGTGAGCCATGCGACAGTAGTAGTAGTGTAGTCGTAGTAGTATAGTAGTAGTAGTAGAGTAATAGTATTTAGTGTAGTAGTAGTAAGTAGTAGTAGTAGTAGTAGTAGTAGTAGTAGTAGTAGTAGTACAGTAGTAGCAAAAAGTAGTAGTAGTGGTAGTAGGGTGCACTTTTATTAATAACAACAATCGCCTCGGATCAGGAGCTTTGTTGCGTGGTGTGGATCAGTTTAGTAAGAAAAGGCAAATATTTACAGCCCCCTTCAGACATTGGCGACTTTCAAAGGAGACTCTGCTACGACTCCGCTGCCACACGTCCCAAGTGGAGTCGCAGCAGAGTAGGCGCAGTTATTTAATGGCAGCGGAGTCACCACAGTTTCACTTGAGTGGCGGTAGGTCTCCACGGACGGCGACTTTTTTGAACTGTTAAAAGAGTAGCAGCGGAGTCCCCGTGGCTGAGGAGTCGCAGCTGGAGTGGGCCGTGGCTGAGAGTCGCAGCATGGAGTCGTCATGGTGGCAGCCTCTGTTGCTACATGCCCTTCATAGTTTTTTGCTCGGGTCAGGGGGACGGTGGATTGGCACATTCCTGCAAAGGATGCCTGTCCCAGGGGGTTTTCAGCTGTCCCCAAAACTTTTCCATACTCCTATCTCTCTTTCTCTTTCTCTCTCTCTCTTTATCTATCCATATTTGTTTTTGTATAATTATATGTATGTAATTGTATATAATATTATGATATAAATTTACGCGGCTAAACTTTCAAATATATGTCCCCAGAAAGGGAACATATATGGATATATATCTATCAATTAGCCCAAAAGGTTAGATTAAAAAATGTGAATCCATAAATAAATTCAGAAAAATTGCGTACTTTTGGCAGAGAGAGAGAAAGAAAGCGAGAAAAAAATAAGAGATACGAAAAAGTCTCACTGCAGTCTCAGTGAAGTGGAAGCAAAGTCTCCATAGTGGGAAGGGGGGTCTAAACGCTGTGGCAGCACGGTCGCAAACGCGGTTTAAAGTAATCGTCCAGACCATTTCATCATTCCTGATTTAAGCAATCAAACCCATAGCCATTAATGAGAATATCAACAATTACGTCGTCACTTTTTGAAATCCAGTCAGCCGTTTTTAAATAACCGCAATCAAAATCTGCAAACCCCCGAGTTTTCCAAAACCCCCTCAAGGTTTGCAGACGCTCGGGCTCAGGCTCGGTGACGTAGCATCAGGGAAGCTCATCTTCCCGTGCTGATCAGAGAGGAAACGTAAACACAGAGATAAATATAGTACTTAAAAGATATTTGGGTGTTTCTGATAGATTTTTTTTGCTATATGCACATGCATGCATCCTTTATGGGTGCAGCAAGACAGCTGTGCCTTTCGAGAAAAGTTGCACACGGAAAGGAGTGGCGTGTGTAGGGTGATACAAGCCTATAGTGGTTGGGGCGAGCAGTTGTGTTTAGAAACGGGTGTAGTGAGGGTACACATCGGGTGAAAGACTGGGTGAGAGTGTGCAGCGCGACTAGTCGCCTACCCAGGTGTGGGTTTGGGACGACGAGTGTGAAGGTGGAGCCTGTGTACAAAGGGTGTGCTGGACAAGGGCGGCGCCCCCCCCGTAAGACAGTGACCAGTCCTACACCATACCAGACCAGGTGGCCCTGTTAGACAGGGACGCCAGGACTGGCAGCAGCGGTGGACCACACGACCCGTGAGGCTTTGCCTCTTAACAAGACCCAAATAAAACCAGTTGTGGAGTGGGCGTGCCCTGTGGTGAGAGACCCTGTGGTGGTGTGGCTGTCACACTTTCTGCCTTCCCGCCCGCATTTTTTTCCAACTCCATGCTGTAGTTTAAAGCTAGTATGTGGTTTCCCAGTAATGACGTTTGACTGTAGCTCCAAAACTAACCCTAGGATTTTCTCGAAAGTACCTTCATTGTGATTCCCACACACACATGGTTTAACCTTATTTACCAATCCATGTTTTTGGAAAGTGCCAGGTCCCCCTGCTGAACCTCAGGCTTGCTAACACCTGTTCATCCACCTCGTACTCGGGCTCAAAACATATAGGATCCCATGACAATCTGAGGTCGTTTTCCTCATAGATACGCGACCAGCGTCATTTCTTTCGGTGGGCAGATTGAGCATCGTACTCTAAATCTGTCACAGCGACAGATTCACTGTCTGGACACCGAAGTACAATCGGGTCATCCATAAAAATTTGCCGACAGGTGTCAGACAGAGTGTCTGCGGGCGTCCCTGTTTTGACGTCATCAATAACAGTCGTAGCCCTGTTTGGAGGGAAGATTTTTTTTTTTCGCGCGCTTTTACAAAAGTCGTGTTTTACGGAAATAAAACTTGGAAATCAATTTTTTGGTGGATTAGGTGTTTGAATTCAACATAATTCGGCAAAAAAAAATGGGTCTGGACGATTACTTTAATAGTCGCAGCGGAGTCTTCATTGCCGTAGTGGTGGTGTGGCAGCGGTGTCGCAACGGTGACATAGAGTGGTAGTGAGTCGCAGCGCATTGGCAGCGCGTGTGCTCAGGCTGCGAGTCGCAACAGATTGGCAGTGGAGTTGCCGTTCGGGAAGTCTCCTTTGAAGTCGCCAATGCGGGAAGGGGTTTTGAACGAGTCTCACATATACTTATAGCTAGCGGGTCATGTCAAGTGTGAGCTAACTATACATCCCTTGACGTTCCTGACAAGGCATAACCCTTTAAACATATAATTCCCTGGCAATGTAGCATTGCTCGGTTTACTTATGGTGCAGGGTAAGGTTTTTGATTTTGTTAATTTTCTACGTTACTAAAGGTTACTATTATACTCAAATGAAAGATATGGCAAAAACTTTTTCATGAAAGTAAAAAGAGGGTAATTTATTCTGGTTTTGTTATCATTTTCTCGTAGGTAATTTGCGTAATTAAGGAATCACAAGGCAAACGAAATATGGTTTAGTTTTCTTTTAAAAAAACTTTGGTGTATTATTATATTATATAATATAATATATATATATATAATATATATATAATATATTATTATATATAATATAATATATTATATATATATATATATATATATATATTATATATTAATAACACAACAACGTATGCCAGTTGACAAGAGTATACAGTGTTGTGTTGACTTAATGCTAATTTCTAGTAGGTCATGTTAAGTCTGGAGTCATGGGTTCATGTGTCCCGCAATTATATATTGTCACCCTCAATCAAGGGTTTTGTTTTGCCATTATACGTAGATGGCCGTGTTAGCAATCTATTCCAAATCGAGTTGTAAGAAAATCGAGGATAAGTACGAGTCAGTGCTTTCAAACGCCATGGTATTTTCATAACACTTAAATTTAATCTTGGCCTTACAGCGTTCTTAGTTGCCACATAAGTAATAAAAGGAAGTGATAAAATGCCCTTTGATTCCATGGAAGTGAACACGCACAGTACCCGTGCCCGCTTGTTGACCCCTTAAGAAGCCTATACTGAAACGGCATCAGCTAAAATACAAGCGGGACGCCGTGACGTTATCTCGAGGCCTTCGTGCTAAGTTACGTACGTAACACAAGATTTGACTTCAGCAAGTGTGGTGCTTTCCCCCGTGCCTTTCCCTCACCGTCTTGGCGCTCTTGTAGTTATGTAAGTCTATATTTCGTAAAGTGTTGTGTGTAACTGTGTGTGTGTGTGTGTGTGTGTGTGTGTGTGTGTGTGTGTGTGTGTGTGTGTGTGTGTGTGTGTGTGTGTGTGTGTGTGTGTGTGTGTGTGTGTGTGTGTGTGTGTGTGAACAGACGGCCCCGTTGAAGACCGTCCGTTGGGGGCTGGCTGGCTGATCCCCATATGCGTCGCCACCATGGAGGTAGTATATATTTTCGACCTCCATGGTCGCCACCCACACACACTGTTACACACATATCTTTATATCTTTATATCCATCTTTACCCTCCCCCACCCCACCCTCCGCCTTCCTTCGCGTTAGGAGGGTTTCATACACTTCGCGTTGCTCGGAGGGGACGGTTCAATATAATACACTTCCTCGTAAATAACAGCCACGGAATGTGTAGGGATGGGAGGCCTGCGTGGTGTTGGGGGGATGGATATGAGAGGCGGGGAAGAGTTGGCAAAGTGCAAAACATTTAATACTACATGCATCATAAAAAAGAGGGAGGGAGAGAGAGAGGGTGAATTACAGATCCTTGAAAAGATAGTGACACTGGACTTGTTTCTTTGTATGATCAAAATGATGATGATGGTGATGATGGTGATGACGATGATGATAAGTGAATTCTTGGAATACTGATGATGATGACACGGTTCCTAATATCAATCAATCATTGGGGGCATACGCCGGGGGGCGCGTCGCCTCGCCCACCCTACGACGCCACTCCCGGGGGTCACCACGCGCGAGTTCCCATGCAGGCTCCTTTCCCATACCAAGCAGCCTCCGACAAGAAGGCATCAACTTGCCCCAGCCACGAGCCTTGTGGGCGCCCCCTTGGCCTCCTCCATGCCGGATTGTCTCTTACAGATACAACCCGATGGGAAGGATCGGTTTCAGGGTAGCGTGCCACATGCCCATATAGCCGAAGTTGGCGCTGACGGACTATGCAGGTAATAGGCCTCGATTCAGTCTCACGGTGCAATCGCTGATTTGACACGTAATCATCCCAGCGATACCCCATGATTCTGCGAAGAAACTTATTACCAAAGGCATCAATTCGTCTCTTCAAGTCGCTATTTAGTGTCCATGTCTCACAACCATAGAGTAAGACAGGGATCACAAGCGACTTGAAGGTCCGGATCCATGTCCTCCTGCATAGGTACCGACAACGCCAAATACTCCTGCTGAGCGAGTCCATAGCACCGTGGGCTATGCCAATCCGCCGTAAGACTTCTTGACGTGACCCGCCGTCATTACGAACTGCGCTACCAAGGTATGTAAAACTTTCCAAGATCTCAATGTCCCCGCCGCACGCATGAACAGACTGTACTGCTTCATCTAGTAAGTCTCCAAACACCTGGACCTTGGTCTTGAGCCAGGAGACCTCAAGTCCCAAAGGCTTTGCCTCCTCGTTCAGCGCCTCGAGAGCCATCACCAGGACCTCCAGCGACTCAGCAAAGATTACTGCATCATCGGCAAAAACAAGATCAGTGATCTTGGTGTTGCCGACAGATGCTCCACAATCACTTTGATCTACAACCTTGTCCAATACCCAGTCCATACAAGTGTTGGAAAGTGATGGGACAAGGACGCACCCTTGCCTCACTCCTGTATTCACAGGAAAGAAGCTGGATACACCTGCCCTACACTTCACAGCACTCTCAGTCCCAGAATACAGACCAGTCATCAAACCAATAGTCCTTGCAGGAATCCCTCGAAGTCGCAGAAGATCCCATTCCTAAGGGAGGGAAGATTCCTTATATGGTGAATACAATTAGTTATTTTTTTCTTTTTACTACAATGATGAATGATTTTATCTTGGTCACATCTACGAGAACAACAAGAGGAGAGAGAGAGAGAGAGAGAGAGGAGAGAGAGAGAGAGAGGAGAGAGAGGAGAGAGAAGAGAGGAGAGAGAGAGAGAGAGATGAGAGATGAGAGAAGAGAGAGGAGAGGAGAGAGAGAGAGAGATGAGAGAGAGAGAGAGAGAGAGAGAGAGATGATAGAGGAGAGAGAGAGAGATTTTTTCATGACACATCGTCACGATAGACATACGACGATCACGATAGTGTCACAAAGCTGGGCCCGTATTTATTATAGGTTATGGGTTTCCCATAAGCAGACAAAATGGCGAAGTTCGCCAAGGTTCATCGAAAATTCCATAAGTGCTCGTGTTTTCATAAAGTTGCCCATAGCGCTACGGGAGTCCGGAGGTCCCATAAGGATCCTTATGTGACATAAGCCGTCAACATGGCAGCAAACAACTCTTCCGCCAGCGCCAACCCAGGAATTTTCGTGCCAGAAGAGACGTTCTCGGTAATTGAATGACGAAGAACTTGTCAAGAGGTATCGGCTGAACAGAGGGAATTATGTATGTCACTCTGTGAATGCATTCCTCAGAGAAAATAAAAAAGGAACCATACACTGACAGCGGGATAAAAAATTTATAATAAATTATGATTGTTTCCTCGCCACTGGAAAGATGCAGCAGGCACTGAGCAGTGCAGCTGCTGCAGTGATGACCATGGAGCAGCTGGAGTGGACAGGAAAAGGGCTTGTTCAAGGCCGCCCATGGTAATCTCTCGTGTACCCAAATTCTGTGCGAGACAACACCACGAGAATTCTCGCCGACGGAAATTTTCGACGACAGTTCCACTTTTACAATAGATGAAAAAGGATGACTAAAGGGTTTTCATTGTTTTTGACCACATTTTTCGAAGGCATTATTATTTTTTTTAGTATGGTTTGCTTATAATAAATTTAGCTATTGTTTTGGGCCAGAAATGAAGGTAAAGATTTGTTTACCTACGCAGTCATATCTATTTTCTGGAGGGCTATCATTTCAGCTTCAGCACGTAGTGGAGATACTACTTCCGGAAAAACAAAAATGTAATACTTGGAAACAAGGTAAATTTTTTACACTAGGACCAGAATTAATCCTCTACACAATTGGGAGTGTGCTTTCGGTTACCTTAATGGATTTAAGAAACTCTCAATGAGTTCTGTCGCAAATCATTACTTTTGGAGATATCAAATGTTTTTAGTAAGAAGCGTATAATAGGACATATGAAATTCACAAACCCTAACCCCACCTTTAGATTCACTAACCTAACCTAATTTTAACGTAACCCCCCCTTTTAAAATTCACTAACCTAACTCCACTTTAGTTTCACTAACCTAACCTAACTCCACGTTTTAAACCTTCTAACTAAACCCAAAACTCCTCATTGGAAAGTGCCCGCGGCAAGGGAAGAAAAGCAGAGGCGATGCAGGTCACAAGAGGAAGAAGAATGAGACGCACGAAAAACACTTGTCTTTCTCCTCCCTAAATAACAGGTATTATTGTAGTGTCTGCCCTTTACTCCCCCCTCTCCCCAAAAACAATTTTGGGGGCACCTTGGGGGGTATGCGGGATATTTGGCTGGGGGACAAAATGTGCGTTGCAACCACATAGTTATTGAGTTAGGTAGTGACGTAAAAATTCCATAGATCTAGGAATTGACTGAATTCTTCAGTCAAGAAACGTGTGGACCTGCTGACGATTCTCACAAACAGAATGACCGGAGTATCGAGTCCACCCCACCCTCCCCCACCCCTCCCATTAAGAAGTAAGATAAAAAAAAAAAATTTAACGGGGGTGTCGAGTGGCCCATTAGGTTAGGTTTGATTATCGGGTGATTATCGCTAAGTTAGGATAGATTATCGGGTGATATCGCTAAGTTAGGATAGATTATCGGGGGTCGAGGGGGGCAGAGCCCTCGCTAGGAGGTTAGGTTTTAAATTTTCTTAGGTTAGGTAGATTACGAGGGGCCTTGTAATCTCGGAGCTTGAAGGTTAGGGAAATTCCCATATCTAGGGAAAAGTACCCTAGATATAGGTAATTTTTACTCCTACACAACTCTAAAAAAAACGTGTTTCGACGCATTATTAGTCCCCACCCTCAAACCCGCATTCCCACAGGTTTCCCCCAAACTGTTTGGGGCAAGGGGGAGAGTATGGGCAAACGCTAGAAATTTTCCAAATAACATCATATTTCCAAATGTAATGGCGGAAGGGTGACGGAAGGATACACACAAGTTAAACCATGTAGTAAAGGAGGAGAAAGAAACAATAGCCAGGGAGGAAGTGATGATTAGACAGAGGTACGGCATTTTACGTAGCTACAGTACGATAGTATATCTACCTAGCTATGTATACTGCCGTTCTGTCGGTCATCACTCCCCCTGGATTTTGCCCCTTTCTCCTTCTTTTACTACGTGGTTTTCCTGTTTTTGTTTCCTTCCGTCACCCTTCTACCATTACTTGTGGAGATATAACATATTTTTTTATAGGGAGGAAAAAAGACAAGTGTTACATCGTTCCCCACGTAAAACTTTTCTACGGGATGTTATTTAACGTATATAAAGAATTAACCTTTAAAATTGGCTTTATTTTCAGTTCGTAAGGTTCTCACATAATTTACTGTTCAAAATTTTACTGATTCAAGCGTTATTTCATGATCTAAGAGACATTTTAGTGTAATGTAAATGCTACGTTTAGCGGGAAAATTATGTCAGCAGGAAAATGCTAGACCCCTAGCGTATGGCGGAAATTTGCTCCATAACATAGATATCTTATGGCAACTTTATGTTATGTCGAACCTTGGGAATCCCATAGCCCTTTTTATAAATACCGGGCCTGGTATATTATATAACCATGGCGTCACGATATACTACGATAGCGCTACGTTGGGTAACAAAATCGGGGAGCTTCCCGATTTTTTAGTGCATGCACTAAAAATTTTCGCGGCTTCGGCCGAGCGCCACGGACGTCCACGATCGGTTTTTGATAGACCCATAAACAGGACCATGACGGCGCTGCGCATTGCATTGTTGGCGCTATCGTGGTTCCATTATGGAATATGTGAAGGGGGCTTAAAAAGTCGGTTAACGACGGTCCGGCGCGCCACACCCACGACGTGTACACGAACGAAGATTCAAGTTTTGTAACGGGCCCCTAAGGCCCCCTTCACACATTCCATAATGGAACCACGATAGCGCCAACAATGCAATGAAACCCCGCCGTCATGGTCCTGATTATGAGCCCATCATGACCGATCGTGACACTCGTGATGCGCTCGGCCAGGTACGACAGTTAGAGCATTTCACTATAAAATAAGGGAAACTCCCCGATTTTAGTACCCGGGCGCAGCGTTTTTCGTAAGATTCGTAACGCTATCGTTACCCATGTTATTCCATGTTATTACCCATGTTATTGCTTCTTTACACTTCGTGATCGTCGTATGTCTATCGTGATCGTCGATCGTGGACAAGGTGTTTATGAGAAAAACCGTTACAGTGTGTCACGATAGCCCCAATAATATGCATAATGCGTCACGATAAACGCAAGTATGAGTCACGATAGAGCTATTAATGTATCACGATTGTCCCAGGAAGACGTCACGATAACCCTAAGAATACAGATATGCGTCATGATAGTGCTAATATGGGTCACTATAGAGTCAAAGATAGACCAACAAATGCTGGTGAGACATGTTGAAAAAATAAGACGCTATCATGATAATTCAGCACCGTCGTGGCACCATCGTGGCACTATCGTGGTTATCGTAGCTCTATCGTGACGACAAAATTGCCGTTAGTTTCCATTCGTAACGTAGTTTTACAGCTGTCGTGATACCTTTATGACACCCTCGTAGCACTATCATGGTTACCGTTGGTTTTTATCTTGACGACAAAACGACTGTGATTTTATATTCTTGACTTTAAATCTTTCAGCTATCATGACTCCATCGGGGACCATCTTAAAGACCGTCATGACACATACTTACAAGCAGCGGGACATCGTTGTCAGGCTTCGTGGTCTGCGTTTATCGTGGTCAAAGTTCACGATAGCGTCAATAATTTAAATTTGGGGCGCTATCGTGGTTCAATTATGGAATGTGGGGAGTTAAGTGGGGAGGCGCCATAGCAGAGGAATACGAAGAGCCTAAGTTACAAATCACATTTGGGGGT
>JACEEZ010011059.1:0-12500 GCA_016584305.1 Chionoecetes opilio
TTTTTGTAACAGTGTTGACCCAGGGCCGGCTCGGACGGTAGGCTCTGAAGTTCACTTGAGGGCTCTGATGGTTGGTCCTCGCCCGTGGTGGCGCAGGCAGGATTCTTATAGGACGCCTGTGATTAGAGGCTCATGCCGCCCCCCGGGTGTCCTCCGATGCACTCGCAATCGAAGGTAGAGTTGATAGCCCAGGGCATGGGGTGTTTCTTAGCCACTCGACGGTGCAAAAGTTTGGTTTTCTTGGGGGATCGAACTCGGGTCACGAAAACGCCAGTCGGAGACGCTAACCATTCCGCTACCGCCTCCCCAAATATGAACAAATTTTCCCAAAAAATAACGGTAATATCATTTATACTGATAATGTATTTGGTATGAGAAAATTACTCTGGAAGTAAACCTTTTCCCTTGGGGCCCAGATCCCGCATGTGTGACGCCCAATAAACTCTATGCTCCAGCCGGGTGTTCTTGGAGGCCTTGGGTTTCCCCAGCCGGCGACAGCGGGCCCGGGAAGTGCTGTCCCTTGTGCTGGGCAACAGGGAACAGCTGGCCTGCCTGTAGAAGCAGGTCCAGCGGGGAGAAAAGACCCCAACATGTTTGTGCTGTGGTTTGTGGGGGTCGTGTGTTTTGTGGTGGGGGTTTTGTACCCTGCGGCCCTGGTGGCAGTCTTTCCTGGGCCTGCACACCCTGCCAGGGGTCCGCCCCCCGGGAAAGAATGTGACCAACACTCTGGGTCCTGAAGGAACCAGGGGTAGCTGCTCGCAGGAGTAAAGGGACCATAAGTATTACCCTAGACGGTTTTTACCTCGTACGTCTGTAAGGTTAATGCTCAAACCGTTGTGTCACTTGTTACGAGACCGCAAGGCTAATGGTGCTCGGGACAACCCTTTGTTCCCTGCGAGAGTGAGATTTGGAGGCGGCAAGACATCACAACCAAACCCAAAATACAAATTGGTATCATATATTTTTATGCTGATTGTGTTTATAGAGCCATATCATGCTTGCTTGTTTGAAAAGTTATGTGTTTATTGCATCGTTCATTCCATAAAACATTATATTTAACATACAATAGATATACTTGCAATTGATTCATATTTGGGGGGAAAACCCATATATTAAATATATATATTGGTCGACTTCTTGAATCAAAACGTATAGTTCATCATACAAGTATGGCCCTATAATTTTAAACCGGTGGTGGTGGTGTCATTGTTTGACGACACAACGCACACACCCGCTGTAACAGTCCCCGCTGCATTTGAATAGTCTCTTTAAATTTTCTTTATCGGGCTCCCTGACAGCTGGGGAAAAAACGTGATTAGCCAGACTATGCGAGGCGCTGCTCTGTGATTGTCAGCAGAATTTCCCCACACATCCCTAGAATATCCCTAATATTCCCCACGCAGAGGCCAAGCGATCACCATAAGGGAGTGCCACCTCCCCTCCCTTTTTGCTTACCAGGCGAACAGGAGCACAACTACGTGCCTGATGACCCTTCTTGGTGCCCTGCGTTCCGGTCAGGCCTTGCTATATTTTTAGACCTCGAGAAGGCCTTTGAACTAGCAAATCCCTCTGTCATCCTGGAACTTCTCGCCATCAAGGGAGTGCGCGGCTGCCTTCTTCAATTGCTCTCTGACTTCCTCACAGATCGCTCAGCCCGGTGCGCTTTCAAGGAAGGCTCTCAACACCTCGCCCCCACAGCCTAGGCACTCCTCAACGCAGCTGTCTTAGCCCTTTCCTATTCACATCCTCATGGAAGGGCTGTTCACCGCTAACTATGAGAGAGGAGTTCAGCTTCTCTGCTATGCTGACGACTTGTGCCCTCGTTTTTCCTGGACGCTGCCAACCTCAACAGATATCAGCAGCCTTAGACTGCCTCCAACAACCCTGCACCACTCTGGGGCTCAAACTCAACCCGGACAAATCTCGCTATATAACCTTTGGCCAGCCTCCACCTCCTCAGCCAGTCCAGCTCGGTCACACTGTCCTACAGTACGCCCCCACACATCAATACATTGGCATTTGGCTCGACTCGAAACTGTCCTTCACAACACATGTCCACTATGTTCGAGAACGCGTCAAAGCACGCACCAAGGCTCTTCTCTTCCTCTCTCGTGGCGGCAACGGTGCGCCCTGCAACATCACCCGCCTCTTTTACATAGCCGCCATTCGTTCTCTTATCGATTACTGTGCCCCCTGCCTTCCTGGCATCTCGGATGCTCTCTTTCAGTCCCCAGAGGTGGCTCAGAATGATGCAATGCGGGCCATCCTGAATGCTTCTCGTTGGACACGCATCGTCACTCTGCTCGCACAATGCGGACTCCCCCCCATCAGACACCGCATCTACGCTAGAGCAGCACTAGCTATGGCCAGGTACCTCAAGACCCGCCCCAACTCCACTCTTGCGGCCCACCTTCGCCACGGCTTCCAGCGTCCTCCGAATACCCGCCCCGATGGCGACTGGGTCCACGCGATGGCTGATGCTGCACGAGCGCTTGGGGTGGCTGACTTGGTCCGTTGTGATCCGGATCTGGCCGTCCCAGACCATTTTCCGCCGCCTCCTTGGGCCCCCAAGACCTTCCAGGTCATTCTCCCGTCTCGCACTCACCCAAAACAACAACTACCTGCCCTTCTCCGCCAGGAGAGTCTAGTTCCTGAAATTCACCTTTTCACTGAATCACTCCCTGCTCTTCACTCCCTTAATGCTACCACCTTCAAAGACAATGTCCAACTCCTGTCGTCCACCCACCTCCTGTCGTCCACCCACCTCCTGTCGTCCACCCACCTCCTGTCGTCCACCCACCTCCTGTCGTCCACGTCCTCCTACCCCCCCCCCCCCGTCTCCTGACATTGTATCGCCTAAACTCAGATATTTTCCGTCATTGGGTGCCAAGCCATGTCGGTGTATCTGGTAACGAACAAGCAGAGGAGGCAGCACGCAGAGCCAGCACAGCGCCGGAAGTTACCTTTCCCCTCCTCCCCAGTTACGCTCAGATAAAGTCTTCTGTCAACCGAGCTGCTCTTCAGGCCTCCCAACTTTTTTTCAACGACGCTGTGGAGCATGGCTCTCGTTCTGCCACATGGTACATCACAGCCACCAGACAAACGCCTCACCTCCACCTTTCCCAGTTCACTCCACCTGTAGTACGACAGCTGGTCCGACTAAGGCTCGGCTTCCATTGCTCCACCCAAATACTTGGTGACGCCCCTGCCCCCTGTCCTCACTATTTCGCAGAGCCACAAAATCTCCTTGAGCACTACCTGCTCCACTGCCCAGCATCCCACTCATTTGCCATCTGATCCCTGCCTCCCCAGAGCCGGATTATGTACGGGCTGCACGTGTCGTTGCCTCCTCACCTTTACCTATGCTCGCTGCCCTTGTTTCCTCCTACCCTCCCCCCCGTTAACATTTATAAATACGAACACTCTGATGGACTTTTTTATTTAGCCCGTGCTTCTCTTTTAAGAGAAAGCAATAGGAATTTTTTTTTTTTAAATGTTCGAGCATTAACCTCAGCCCACCCTCGTACGGTTATTGTAGCCATACACTCCTAAGTTGTCACTTAAGATGGATTTTCGAGCATCCCTGCCCAGAGTCGCTTGTGTCCCGTCCCAGTGTGGCATAGCACTCTGCGGTAGCGCCTTTTTTTTTTTTTTTTGCCATTGCAGCGACGCGTGTTTCGTTTGTCGTGTTCCAAGATGCTACCTGTGACGGTCTGTTACCGCAGCAAGACTCATACGTCCGCTTCGACGGCCACGGGACGCTCAAGGCACTGGCCTTGTCCGCACCAGGCGGGGCACTATCGGCTGAGTCCTCACAGAATATTGAACAGCATTCTGACAGACAGGAGGACGAGGTGCTGCGAAGCCTCATCGTGCCTCGAAAATACATGGAGCGACTGGCAGGGCCTGGGGAGTGTTTCCTCCACTACTTTGCTGGCCATACTCCGCCCAGGTTATGCAGGACTCTGCACGCCGCAGGCTGCATATCAAGGGGCTGTAAGACCAGCGCATAGGAGTGTCATGCCGCTGTGAAGGAACGGTTTGCCGCGTGGCGGACACGCGAGGCAGTCGTGGAGTGATCGCCTGCACAACATATTTCAAGTTTATGTCTTATCATAAAATTATCCTATTTTCTTATATCATATTACTTAATATAATTATCATTATTGTTATTATTATTTTATAGTCATTAGTACTTTTTTAAAAAATTGCTTTAAATTTCCCGGTTCAGGCTATTTTATGAATGGAGAGAGAGAGAGAGAGGAGAGGAGAAAAGGAGGAGAGAGAGAGAGAAGAAGAGGAAGAGGGAGAGAGAGAAAGAGGAGGAGGAGCAGAGAGAGAGAAAAGAGAGAGAGGAAAAAGAGAGAGAGAGAGAGAGAGGAGAGAGAGAGAAGAGAGAGAATGAGAGAGAATGAGAGCGAAGAGAGATGAGAGAGAAGAGAGAAAATGAAGAGAAGAGAGAGAGAGAGAGAGAGAGAGAAAAGAAAAAGAGAGAGGAGAGAGAGAGAGGAGAGAGAGGAGAGAGAGAGAGAAGAGAGAGAAGAGAGAGAGAAGAGAAGAATGGAGAATGAGAGAATGAGAGAATGAGAAAATGAGAGTTTAGAGAATAAAGAGAATGAGAGATGAGAGAATGAGGAGATGAGAGAATGAGAGAATGAGGAATGAGAGAAAGAGAGTGAGAGAGAGAGATGAGAGAAAGAGGAGAGAGAGAGAGAGAGAGAGGGGAGAGAGGCTAAAATTATTCCTTTAGGCGTGGCGGGAAGAGTTAAACAAGATAACAGTGAAGGTGAGGGAAGAGGTGAACAGAGAGATGGAAGGAGAGGGAGATGTGGACGAGAGAGAATAGTAAATGGCTGTGGAAAAGGAGGAGACGGTGATAGGAGAGGACCGAACATTACGTTCGCAAAAACTGCTGGACAAGGACATGAATGACCCACGAGGAAGGCGGGTGGAAACCACTGATCATATAACATGGATCGCGGATCTGGGCTAGCTGTGGCCGAGATACTGAAGTCACCAGCCGCCATCTTGAAAATACCAAAACAAACATGGGCCGGCCAGGCAGTGGCTGGTGTTGGCTGCTGGCATGTGATAGCCTATATTACCACCTACTACTACTATTAACACCTACTACTACTACTACATTACCACCTACTACTACTATTACCACCTACAACTACTATTAACACCTACTACTACTACTACTAAACTTCCAACCTAGGGGCATCGTCGAACCTTCCAAGTCATTTATTTACGGTGATACACATACAACAGGTTGTGTTGCGAGGCCGTACAGGTGTGTAGTGACAGGTGTCTTGCGAGGCCGTACAAGTGTGTAGTGACAGGTGTGTTGCGAGGCCGTACAGGTGTGTAGTGACGGGTGCCTTGCGAGGCCGTACAGGTGTATAGTGACAGGTGTGTTTGCGAGGCCGTACAGGTGTGTAGTGACAGGTGTTTTGCGAGGCCGTACAGGTGTGTAGTGACGGGGTGTCTTGCGAGGCCGTACAGGTGTGTTGGAGGCCGTACAGGTGTGTAGTGACAGGTGTGTTGCGAGGCCGTAAAAGGGTGTGTAGTGACAGGTGTGGTGTATGTGGAAAAGCGAGAGGCTAAGAGTGCAGTGTACAGACCTAATGAGCGAACCACCGAGTGTGTGTGGTCTGACCTAATGAGCGAACGCGCAGTTCTCGTCCACTATAAGGGCCCGCTACCCCCGTACCCCCGCCGCCACGGGTACGGCGCGAGCCACAGTGGTCCATAGAAGCTACTCTCGGGGATTAAGGAATTTTAAAATTAATCAAAAACCTTTGGCCTAATAAAAAAACCTTTCTTAATTAGGTATATTGAATTGAAAGTAGTTAGTTTCGTACATGATTTGAGTATTTTCGTACATACCCGGTGGGCGTTCGTAACCTAGTAGTCAAGTTCACTCTGAGCTGAGTGTACGAAACGACTATGGTTTCATTTAGACTACGAAACAACTTTTGGTAATAATGGACGAGTTTCGCGGGCGTTTTAAGAGACATCAACTATTTTTTCTTGGCCTACAATAGGTGCTTGTTGCAATGGAGATAGTTTTATTTTGCGCAACCCCCCAAAAAAACAAATAATATTAATGAAAACCCAACCCAACCTTATAGGTTTTAATGAAACCTAACCTAACCTTAAAGGTTTAATGAAACCTAACTAACCTTATAGTTGTAATGAAACCTAACCTAACTTTAACCACAAGGTATACTTTTTTTTTCCTTTTCTTTTTTTCGCAAAATAAAGCTATCTCCATTAGAAAAAACACGCTTATTAGGGAAACGCGCGGAACGGAAACAGACCTGAGTGCGGTTTTTGATACAAATGATCATTTGTTCATAACCGCACTCAGGGAAACAGACCTGAGTGCGGTTTTGATACAAAAGATCATATATATATATATATGATCATTTGTATCATAACCGCACTCAGGGCTGCTTCCGTTCCCCACTAAATTGTTAACAAGTATAAAAAATATACTTATATCTATATCTACCTATATAAAAAAAAGTATACCTATCCACCTATATTTTTTTTTTAACTAGTAGGTGGATGACTGGAGTGGGTAGATGGATTAAGAGTGGATGGGCTGGGTGGGGAGTGGGTGTGGGTGTGGTGTGGTGTGGGTGTGGGTGTCTGGGTGTGTGTGGGTGGGTGTGGGTGTGTGGGTGGGTGCGTGGGTGTTTTGGTTTGGGGGCGTGCGTGTGTGTGTGGTGGGTGCGTGTGTGTGGGAGGGGGTGGGTGCATGTGTGTGTGTGGTGTGAGTGTTGTGTGGTGGTGGGTGGGTGTGTGTGTGTGTGGGGGGTTTTTGGGTGTGTGGTGGGTGCGTGCGTGTGTGTGTGGTGGGTGCGTGTGTGTGGTAGGTGGTGGGTGCGTGTGTGGGGTGTGGTGGGGTGTGTGTGTGTGGTGGGGGTGTGTGTGTGGTGGGTGGGTGTGTGTGGTGGGTTGTGTGTGTGTGTGTGTGGTGGTGCGTGTGTGTGTGTGTGGTGTTACCCCACAGGTGGAAAGATTTGCCACTTCCAGGTCCTGGTCGTTTGTACAGGACATAGCAGCACAGCCTTGGCATGACAAGGTGATAAACACAGCCAGACAGCAAGCATAACTTGGCATGACGAGGCGATAACACCAGATAGACAGTAACGCGAGCCGCAGAACAAGGCTTTGTTTGGGGTTTCGGGCAAGATGGCGGACAGTTGGAACCAGTGCTGAGCCAGGCTTCCGCGATCCATGTTATATAGATCAGTGGTGGAAACAGCCGGCCCTTTGGGTAATGGATAGACAGCGAGCGGCGTTCGTAAGGAGCACACACGCGCACAAGTCTCTCTCGGTTTTCGTCTTTGACTCAAAGCGCCTGGTTGGGTGTGTTGGACCCTTTTAAATTTTGGGGTTATCCATGCCTTATTCTGGTTGTGGAAGAGAGGTGTGCAGGATGTTAAGGGAGTGACTCCTGTCTCTCCCACAGTTATTTGAAAGTGGGCTGGTTGTGGCGTAGAAATTTTGGTTTTTCGCTCCCCAGTCAGACATACATACAGACTGGCACCCACACACAGGCAAGCACACATTACGGGCTGTCGACTGGTCTTTGGAGTGGAAGCTGAGTTAGGATTTTGTTGTTAGAGAGCCGTGTTTTGTTTAAAATGCTACTCTTTGTTCGAGGCTCGCAGAGAGAGGATTGTAAATTTTGGCAACGTACGTATTTGTTTAACTTTTACCGCCGCCGCGCCGGGCCGGAACCAAAAAGGCGGAACCAAAAAACGCAAAATAGCGAGTGAGTGCAGAACATTTCAGGGAAACGATGGGAAAATAAATACTTTTTCATAGAAATGAAAGGGAAGTGTGTCTGCTTGATTTGCACCAAAACTGTTGCAGTGATGAAAGAGTATAATGTACGGCGACACTATGAAACCAAACATCAGACCTACGTGCCCTGTACTGGTGCCGAACGTGAACAGAAAGTTAAGAACATGGCAGCTAGCCTGCAAGCTCAACAACAGTATTTTTTTCCGTGCTTATAAAGCACAAGAAAATGCCACAATAGCTATGAGGTAGCTCAACTCATTGCCAGACATGGAAAACCTTTCTCAGATGGTGAATTCATAAAAAAGTGCCTCACTGAAGTGGCAAGAATAATGTGCCCGGAAAAAGTGCATGAATTCAGCAGCGTGAGCATGTCCAGAAACACAGTTGTTCGGCGAATCGAAGATTTGTCAGCTGACTTTAAACATCAACTGTCAGATCAAGCTTGTGCTTTTGATTTTTACTCGATTGCATGGGATAAGAGTACAGACGCCACAGACACCGCACAGCTGATAATTTTTCTGCGTGGAGTTGATGATAATTTTTGCATCACAGAGGAGCTGCTTGATCTTAGGAGTCTAAAGGGCACAACAACGGTTAAGGACATTTTTGAAGCTGTATCAGATGCATTAGAGAAGATGGGACTTGAATGGGAGAAGCTGTGTGGAATTATAATGGACGGAGCTCCAGCTATGACCGGAGCGCGCAAAGGAATGGCCTCTCTGGTGTGCGCGAAGGTGCAAGAGAGCGGAGGTGAGGCTCTAAAAATGCACTGTATCATTCACCAAGAAGCCCTCTATGCCAAGACAGTCCAGCTTGGCGATGTGATGAACACTGTTGTGAAAACGGTAAACATAATTCGTGCACGAGGGCTCTACCACAGAGAATTTCAAGCTTTTCTCTCTGAGATCGATGCTGATTACGGGGACCTGCTGTACCATTGTGATGTGCGCTGACTAAGTCGCGGCTCCATGCTGCGACGGTATTATGCCCTGAGATCCGAAATCGACCATTTTTTGCAAGAAAAGGACCGACCTCTTCATGAGCTGAGTGATCCTCTATGGTTGGCAGACCTAGCATTTTTAGTTGATCTTACCGATCATCTTAACTCACTGAATAAAAGCCTACAAGGCAAAGACCAGCTTGTGCCATACCTTTACGCGCAGATGAAAGCATTCTGTGTGAAGCTCCGTCTCTTTGAGAAGCAGCTACACAACTTCAATTTTGCGCACTTCCCAACGCTGTCCGAAATCAGACGTGCTTTTCCAGAGGCCAGCCTTACTGCTAAAAAGGAGAAGTATGTGTCTGTGATCACATCTCTCATCACGGAATTTAGTCGGCGCTTCCAAGATTTCTCAAGCATTGAGAAAGAAATCAACCTGTTCTCGACTCCCTTCCTGGTGGATGCTGAAGAAGTGAAAGAGAGTCTGCAATTAGAACTTGTCGAAATGCAGTGTCATGATTCTCTGAAGAATCAACATCAGCTTCTTTCCCTACCCAACTTCCCTACCAAGCTTCTACCGGAGCTTGGAAAAGAACAAGTTTCCCTTGATGAGACGCCATGCAAAAAGAATGATGAGTCTGTTCGGCTCCACATATATATGTGAGCAACATTTTCACAGTTAACTCTGAACAAAGCAGACTGAGAACCAAAATGACCGACAGCCATCTCTGTGATGTCCTTCGCATCTCAACCACCAAACTTACTCCTGACCTGCCGTCATCCTACAGTCCAAAGCACAGCATCACTGCTCCCACTGAGTGCAACACTGTTACCATTATAGGTGAGTTCAAAATACAAGTATTATGTGTAATAAGCCCAATTATTAATAAAATGAGTCAATTGAAGATGATAAAATGTTCCATTTGTATGTACTGCATAAAAATGACAATAAAAAGTGAAATTTGAAACTAGACCCTGGATAAAAAAAAAATCAATAATGGAAAACCTGTGATCTTGTCTGTATATTTTAAGCAATTTCAATTATATTAATTATCAACGATTATTTACCTACATTTGATTTGACTTTGCTAACTTTACTATATCACCTCGCCTTTACTGAGTGGCCCGACCCTTCGTATTTTTTCCCGCATGTGGCCCTCTGTGAAAAAAGTTTGGACACCCCTGGTTTTAGGTCTTTGGGTACAGTAATGGCTCTGGAATCTGGCTCAGAATCTGTTCTGGCTCTTGACACACAAAGGTCATTTAGCTGCTTTGTTCTAATTGCTGTATTTTTCCTAACAGTGGATAACTTTAGATACCACTACGCTTACAACCCATTCACAGCCTTAAAAAAGCCTATAAACAGTGGAGTATTTTTCATAAATATATCTGTCTTTAGTTGTCAACCACTTTAATTATTTATGATAAAGGAGTAAAGTGATCATACTTTATAAGTTTATATCTATACCTTCAATACCTATCAATTTTTTATTCTATCTATACCTTCTTTTACCATTTCCCTAGTTATCACAATATCTTTGAGTTTCTCATCATCCTTCTGCTCTAAACATCTGTTCACTATCGGTTCTTCTACTTCTTACCTTAACCATATAATCTTGAGAGAGCGAGAGCGAGAGCGAGAGCGAGAGAATATTATTTTTTGTGCTTTAGAACAGGACAAGTGCTTGTGGGCCCTTCGGACCCATGTATTGATGTTTGTAGTATAGTATATTTTAAACAAGAATGTGAGTGCAAAAATCCAATCGTGTTGTTTTCTGTCGTCCCTTTGTGTCCGTGTGATTCCAACACACACACTCACACACAAACGTTTAAGTCCATGGGTCTACTGAGTTTGTGGAATACGGCAATACGTTACCGCAGAGTTTTTTCTGTAATCTAATACTCCTAAAAGTGTTATTAGCCCAAAGCCCCCTTCAAAATTATTCAATCGACATGGGACCAAGCCGCTTACCACCTACGATTTATTTGCGATTTTTTGGCCTACTCTCATCAAAATTGAATTTACAGTTTCGGCTACCCAAAACCGACAGACAGACACACACGGCTATTGCTATAGTATATTAGACAAGGGTTTGTGGGCCCTTCGGACCCATTTATTGATGTTTGTAGTAGTAGTGCCAAAATCAAGATAACGCTACCTATATTATGACAATAAATTCAAGCTAGCTAGAACAAAAAGTAAAAAAATATGAAAAATATAAGAAAATAAAAAAATTAGGAAGCTCCCAGATGCCATGAGACCTACACGAGGTAGTTCCTGTTACTTAACCCTACCCCCATCCTAAATGTATCTAGCCTATTTTTAAAGCTCCGACATAATGACTCCGCACAACTACTTGTTACTGAGCCCATTCCAATCATTTATCACCCAATTTGTAAACCAGTTTCTCTCTATTTCTTTTTTAAATCTACGCTTTTCCGGCTTGAATCCGTTACTTCTTGTTCTACCCTGGTAAACTAGCCGTAAAAAACTTTTCTACCTCTTCCTTTATTACATCCCTTTATCCATTTAAAAACTTCTATCAGATCGCCCCTTACTCTTGCGTCTCTCGATTGAGTGTAAATTTAATAGCTTCACTCGCTTCTCATAACTAAAGTTAGGCATCCATGAAAAATTTTTTGGTCATCCTTCTCTACACGATTCTAACAAGGCTAATCCCCCTGTAATAGGAGACCAAACTGAACCGCATAGTCTAGTTGAGGTCTGACTAGAGCCAAATAAGGCTTTAGAATAACCTCAGCACTACTACTTTTAACACTTCTGGTAATGAATCCTAACACCCTATTAGCTGTATTTCTAGCCTCAAAAAAGAAAAAGAGGATTTAGGTCTGAAAATGTTCAGAAGTGCCCACCTTGTATAGATGAAAAAATGAAAAATGACAATCAATGACACTACATATTAATTAAAGGATTTACAAAGTACCAAGCTAACCAGCATGATTTCCCTAGATTTGAAGAAAAAAAAAAAACTTCGATTTGTTAATCGCGCAAATCTTGCGCAATTTTGAGATATCACGACCTTAAGTATATCACTGAAAATTTACTTTTGTTAATCAATAGCCCACTGAGGAGACTTTCTCATAATGTACACGTCAGAAAATCACTTACCTATTGAACAATATTCATGGGATTAAGTGACAATAATACTGATTTATGTAAACCACGTTCTACATTCCTTGATAAATGTAACTTCTACTTCTCTGAGGTCATAATTATCCCTTTAGTAACCTACAATAATTTTTAAATCTTTACTCAGTCTTGTCACTTCTTCTTTCTCGGTGCCCGTACCCAGATATCGCTATATTTTATTTATCACTGACCTACCTTATTTTTGTAGTCCCACTTGGGGGTCTCCCTCTTTGATGAAGGCGTTCCTTAAATTGGCCACCATACGGTAGGAAGATTCGTCCCTCTCGCCGTACGTAAGGATCATCACTATGAAAAAAAAAAACCCCAGGTAGAACCCCACGTCCCTTAGAACAAGTGTCATCTCTCGTTCCTTCATAAGCTTCACACGCAGTTCATCCAGCATTGAGGTGTCCTTGTTGCCAGGGATTCTGTTTAACTTTTCTCGGGTAGGTGGGGTCCAGAGGGGTCTGTTGAGGGTAAGATAATGTAAACTCGAATTTGAAACTATATATAGAAATATATATATATATATATATCTATATATATATTATATATATATATAATATATATATTATATATATATAT
>JACEEZ010011059.1:20000-22338 GCA_016584305.1 Chionoecetes opilio
ACTCCACAACAATTTTCCCTGGGGATCCTGTTAGCTTTGAAGAAAGAAGATAGCTTTTCCATCACATCTTTAGCTGTTGTGGTGGTCTCAAGCTGTGTACATAACAGATATTCTTCCTTGATATCACACAAGAAAACATACCTAACAAACACGAGTAGCTGTGCACAAGAACTCACATCCGTTGACTCATCCAGCTGTATTGCAAACATACCAGCTGGAAACGATTTGATCTCCTGTATCACTTTTTCCTTTATGTCATCTGACATTTCATTAATTCTCCGCTTCACTGTGTCGTTTGACAAGGAAATTTGTTGAATTTTACGTTCACTTGCATCTCCAGGAACACGCTTGACAATCTTTAAAGTACATGGCTTGAATAAGGTTTCACCAATTGTGTGGGGCTTCTTTTGCTTCGCTATTTCGAGGGCAACCTCGTATGATGCCTCAACTACACTTGAGGTCTGTTGTTGGAAAGCACCAGTCGCATCCAGTTTCTGTTTTCCCAAACTACTTTCGTGGCGCCTGAAGAAATCGGGGTCTTTCTCAGCATACTGTGGATGGATGGTCAGCAAATGATGCTTCAACTTACTAGGCCTCATAGAATCGTTCCCCAGCACTTTGAAGCACAGTACACACTGAGGTTTCTCGATGCCATCAGCGAGGATTGATGTAAATCCGTAGTTAATGTACTCTTCACTGTACTTCCGCTTCTTACTAACACTAGTAGCCATCGCAAATCTACGGAAAATAAAGAAGACAGAACATCAGAGCAATCATTAAGTGATAAGACAAAAGAATGATAATGAAGGACAGATAAATAGGACAAGTGATAAAATGACAAACACACAAATATCCACATACATAACACATCCATGGACTCACAAATTAAGAACACACACAGTCATACACAAACATACACACAGAGAGAGTAAAGATGATAAACATTCACACTCAAGCTAGCAAGCTGAAATGTACTTTCTACAGCAAGAACACGCCTCCTTTGACAAGCACTGCCCCAATTGAAATAATAATAAGAATAGCGAGTCACATCAATATTAGCACTAAAAAAAAAAAAGCAGGAATACCTAAGTAGGGATTGAGCATGAAAAACAATGATACCAAAAAATAAGAAATATTTCACACACGAAAAACAGCGACCGTATTTATAATTGTCGAACAAAATAAGTAACACAGTATATGGTTCAGAATCAATTATACCCACATGTTTACGTGATGATATCCCAGGCCACACTGAGATCATTCGATCGCCTCTCTCCCTCATCTGTCTCCCGGTGACTCACCCTCACTCACCGCCCGTGTCTCTCACCCGTCTCATACGCGTTCGTTCTCCTCCGCGTTTTCTATCACACCTACACTGCACAAACAATTACAATTTCGCACTCATACATACATACACACGTACACACACATTCGTAACAATAGTATGTAACAAAATTTTATTGTCAACTTAATGATTAATCAATTAATTATTAAAACAAGAACATTTTCTTTGCCAGGACAGTGATGCAAGATTTTTTTTTTATTCTGATTCCTAACATTATTTAGAAATGTATAATTTGCAACAGCCCACCATGGCCCCCTTAAATTCTTGCCATGGCCCCCAGGTTGAGAACCACTGGACTATAAAGCATTGAAAAGAAAAGGAATTGTTATAGTTCCCCTTCAAAATGGGTATTCTAGTTTCGCACCAGGGCAGACATTCAGAAAGAGTTAAAGGGCACGGTGTTTAGCTTAACTAACTTCCTCTATTTGTACAACCCGGAAGTCGCGGGGATTCTGGTACGAGATATGGGAGTGGCGCTACGGTGTCACTATGGGCTTCGATAGCTGATTGGCTGAGCGAGTACAATTACGTCACAGCCTCGCCAGCGAATCACATAGTATTTCTCAAAAAGTTTCAGCCAATCACAAGGCTTCCACGCTCTCAGCTGTGTTTATAAACAAATTCATCATCCACACCAAAATGCTCCACCCTTCTCCCTCCTCCCCCTCCTCCACCTCCTAGCTTCTTTCCCCCTCCTCTTCCTCCTCCTAACCTTTTCTTATAGCAGCCGGCAGCAGTTGTAGCAAATAGCAGCAGCAATAAAATATAAGCGGTGTTTTTGTCGTCCAAGCATCGTCTTATATAGTACGAAGACCACTCCAATAACACTTACTGAATGTTTGTTACACGGCTTATATTTTATTACTGCTGCCCCACCCCCAAACCCCACTGCCCCCCAAATACAAAAAACCCCCAACTGCTATAAGAAAAGGTACCTTTCCCTTTTTTATTTTAACCCCCTTCTTCCCCTCTCCTTTCCCCCCCCCTCCCCCC
>JACEEZ010011061.1:0-18292 GCA_016584305.1 Chionoecetes opilio
AAATTACCGTTATACACAAAAAATCCCCTTTTACTCCTTTTTAAATAGCTTATGTAATGTAAGCTCTTCTAGGTGCAAATTATTCAAAAAAAAAGGTTTTTTATACTTCAATTTGTGGGAAAAACCCCTTATACACTGATAACTAGAAAAATAATTGAAACACACTTTTTTAGGGGTTTATAGCAATATAATAAGAAACTACTTGTAATATAAAATAACGCTACAGTTTACAAGAAACTATGAAAACGCCTGCAATATCCCGTTTATCACAAAAAATCCCCTTTTATCTTTATTTAATGTTTTATGTAATGAAAGCTACTTCTAGGTGAAAATTTATTCAAAAAAAAGGATTCTATACTTCATTTGTAGGAAAATAGCTATATATCACTGATACAAACTAAAATCATTGAAAACACTACTTTTTATGGGTTTTAGAAATATAATAAGTAAAACTATTGATATTACAATAACGCACAATTTACAAGAAACTAAAAAAAACGCTCAAAATATCCCTTTATATCACAATAAATAACCTCTTACTCTTTATTTTTATTTTAATGTAATGTAAGCTATTTATAGGTGAAAATTATTTTAAAAAAAAAATTTGTATCTTCAATTTTAGAAAACGCTATATATCACCATAAATAGAAAATAAATTAAAAACACTACATTTTATGGGTTTATAGCAATATGATAATAAAACTACTTGTATTATAAAAGACCTACATTTACAAAAACTATGAAAAATACTTGCAATATACCGTTATATCACAATAAATAACTTCCTACTCTTTATTTATTAGCTTAAATGAAATGTAACTATTATGGGTGAAAAATTATTCTAAAAAGAAAATTTTATACTTCAATTTGTAGAAAACAGCTTTATCCCGAAAAATAGCTAATATCATTAAAAACCTACATTTTTGGGTTATAGAAATATGTAAGTAAAACCTTGTATATTAATAACGTACTTTTTATAAAAAACATGAAAAACGCTTGCAATATACCTTTTATATACAAAAAATAACCTTTTACTCTTCTATTTAATAGTTTAATGTAATGTAACTCTTATAGGTGAAAAATTTTTCAAAAAAATGGATTTTATACTTAATTGTGGGAAAACAGCTATTATCACTGAAAAATAGCTAAAACATTGAAACCTACATTTTTGGGTTTTAGCAATATTAAGAAAAAATATTTTGTTATATAAAATAACCTCTTTTTAGAAAGAAACTTAAAAAAACGTTGCAAATACCGTTATATCCAATAAAAAACCCTCCTATCTTCTATTTAAAGTTAAATGTAATGTAACTATTTAAGGGCAAATTATTCTAAAAAAGGGTTTTTATCTTCAATTTGTAGGAAAAAAGCTATTATCCCATAAATAGCTAATATAATTGAAAACACTACTTTTTATGGTTTATAGCAATAGGATAAAAAACATTGTATATATACAATAACGCTACATTTTACAAAAAACTATGAAAAAACGCCGCAATTACCGTTATATCCAATAAATACCCTCTTACTCTTCTATTTAATAGTTTAATGTAATGTAAGCTATTCTGGTAAAATTTATTTAAAAAAGGATTTTATCTTCAATTTGAGGAAAACACCTTTTAAACACTGATAATAGCAAAAAATAATTGAAAACACTACATTTTATGGGTTTAAGCAATATAAAAAGAAAAACTACTTGTATAATACAATAACGTACAGTTTACAAAAAAACTATGAAAACGCCTGCAAAAACCCGTTATATCAAATAAATACCCTCTTACTTTTCATTTAATAGCTTTATGTAATTAGTATTCAGGTGCAAATTTTTCTAAAAAAAAGGTTTCTATACTTCAATTTGTGGAAAATAGCTATATTAATGAAACTAACTAAAATCATTGAAAAAACTACTTTTTAGGGTTTTTATAAAAATATAAAAAAGTAAAAACTATTGTTATATAAAAAACGCTAAAATTTACAAGAAACAAAAAAAAGGGCCCAAAAATATCCCGTTATATCACAAAAAATAACCTCTACTCTTCTTTTTATTTTAATGTAAGTAAGCATTTATGGGTGAAAAATTTTTTTAAAAAAAAAAGAATTGTAATTTCATTTGTAGGAAAACCTATTATCCCCGAAAAATAGAAAATATAATTAAAAAACCTACTTTTTTGGGGTTTAAAATATGAAAAGTAAATACTTGTTAATACAAGAGCTACAGTTTCAAGAAATATGAAAAAATACTTGCAATATACCGTTTATCACAATAAAAAACTTCCTACTCTTCTATTTATTAGTTAAGTAATGTAAGCTATTTATAGGTGCAAATTTTTCAAAAAAGAAAATTTTATATTTAAATTTGTGGGAAAAACGCTTATATCACCGAAAAATAGCAAATTTTCATTGAAAAAACTACTTTTTTAGGGGTTTATAGCAATATGATAAGTAAAACTACTTGTATATTACAAAAACGCTACGGTTTATAAAAACTATGAAAAACGTTGCAATAACCGTTATATCACAAAAATAACCTTTTTACTCTTCTATTTAATGCAAATGTAAGGTAAGCTATTTAAGGTGAAAATTATTCAAAAAAATGGTTTTATACTTAAATTTTGTAGGAAAACAGCTATATATCCTGAAAACTAGCAAAAAATCATTGAAAAACACTACATTTTTTGGGTTTTATAGAAATTAAAATAAGTAAAACTACTTGTATAATACAAAAACGCTACAGTTTAAAGAAACTATAAAACGCTTGCAATATCCCGTTATTCACAATAAAAAACCCCCTACCTTTTTTTAATAGTTTAAATGAAATGAAAACTCCTTAGGGGTGCAAATTATTCAAAAAAGAGGTTTTTTATCTTCAATTTGTGGGGAAAACAGCTAATACACCGAAAAATAGCTAATATCTTGAAAACCTAATTTTTTAGGGTTTATAGCATATGATAAAAAAACTATTTGTATAATACAATAAACGCTACAGTTTAGAAAAAACATAAAAAAACGCTTGCAATTACCTTTATATCACAATAAAAAACCCTATTACTCTTCATTTATTAGTTTAATGTAAGTAAGTATTTATAGTTGAAAATTTTATTCTAAAAAGGTTTTTATACTTAATTTTTAGGAAAACAGCTTAAACCGAAAAATAGCAAATCATTGAAAAACTACATTTTAGGGGTTTATAGAAATATGATGAAAAAACTACTTGTATAATCAATAACGTACGTTTAGAAAAAAAAAAATTTAAAAAAAACCCCTTTGAAATATCCCGTTATATAAATATAAATAACCTCTTCTTTTTTATTTAATAGCTTTGTAATGAAACTCTTATAGGTGCAATTATTCAAAAAAGGGTTTTTTATATTTCATTTTGTAGGAAAACACTATATATCCCGATAACTACTAACACTTGAAAAGAACACATTTTGGGGGAAAAAAGCATTATAAAAGGTAAATTTTTTTTAAAATTAATGATATAAACTAAAATTTAAAAAGAATATGAAAAACACATATTAACAATTTAACACAATATAGAGTCTCAAACTCCTATTATAAACTTACAGTAGTTTAAAATAGCAATTTTTAACGAAAAAAACTAATTCCACATTTTGAATTTCTCTATCAAAAAAAAAGGGTGAATAATGTCAATTTTGACATTTTTTTTGCCCCTTAAAAATACTTAAAAAACTTGAAAAAACGTTGTTTCTAAGATTGAAATTGATACATAAATTTTATGAAAAATACACATTTTAAGCTCATCATATTGTAAAAAATAGTTGTGTAAAGTGCTGAAAAATATCAAATTTCGACAATTTTTTTGGGTTACAAAATAAAATAAAATACTTTGGAAAAACGTTGTTTTAAGATTAAAAATTTATACCTAAATTTTAAAGAAAAAAATTTTCATATTTTTGCTCATAACATTTAAAATATAGTTGTGTAAAATGCTGAATAAAGTCTAATTTTACATTTTTTTTGCCCTTCAAAAAATACATTAAAATACTTAAAAAAAAATTTTTTTTAAAATTAAAATGGATTCTAAAAATTTTATGAAAAAATCATAATTTTAGCTATTAATTTTGTAAAAAATAGTTGTAGCAAAAAAAAAGCTATTTAGTCAGTATAAAAAAATATACTTTGTTTGTGAAGAAAAAAAAAATTTTCATGATAAAAGCTAAAAAACTTGAAAACATCATTTTAGGGTTTTTAAAACAATATGAAAAAAATATAAAAACGTTGCAAAGTACCCTTTATCACAATAAAAAACCCCCTTACCTTCTTTTTTAAAATCTTAAGTAATGTAACAAATTATTCGAAAAAGAGAATTTTATACTTCAATTTGTAGGAAAAAACTATATATCGCCAAAAAAATAGCTAATATCATTAAAAACCTCATTTTATGGGGTTTTAGCAAAATGATAAATAAACTACTTGTTATATTCAATAAACCCTTTCATTTACAAGAAAAATTTGAAAAACCTTTTTCAAAACCGTTTTTACCACTATAAATAACCTCCTAGTTTTCTATTTATTTTGCTTAATGTAAGTAAGCTACTTTATTTGCAAATTATTCTAAAAAAAGGATTGATACTTCAAATTGTGGAAAAAAGCTTATTCACAAAAAATAGCTAATATCATTGAAAAAACCCACATTTTATGGGTTTATAATAGGGAAAGTAAAACTATTGTATATATACATAAAAACCCACTTTTCAAGAAACTATAAAAAAATTGCAAATACCATTATATACAAAAAACCTCTTACCTTCTATTTAATAGTTAATGTAATTAAAACTACTTTTAGGTGGGAAATTTTCTAAAAAAGGAAATTTTTTACTTTAATTTGTAGGGAAAAAAGCTATAATCACCGATAACTACTAAAATCATTGAAAAGAAAAAATATTTTTTAGGGTATAGTGCATTATCATAAGGTAATACCTTCTATTAAGATATAACACCAAATTAGAAAAAACTATTAAAAAAAACGTATAAAAACAATTTTATCACAAAATAATCTCAAACTCCTATTACAAGCTTACTATTTAAAAAAGCATTGTCTAACGAAAAAAAAACTAAAAATTCCCATTTTTAATTTTTCTATCAAAAAAAGGGGTAATAAAGTCAATTTTCGACATTTTTTTAGCCCTTCAAAAATACATTAAAACCTTGATAAAACGTTGTTTTTTTGGAAAAAAATTGATACCTAAAAAACATGAAAAATACATATTTTAAGCTCATAATTTGTAAAAAATTTTGTAAAAGTGCTGAAAAATGTCAAATTTTGAAAAATTTTTTAGGCTTTCAAAAAAACTTAAAAAACTTTAAAAACGTTTTTTTTAAAATTAAAAAATTTTACCTAAATTTCATGGGAAAAATACATATTTTTAGTCATAACATTGTAAAAATAGTTGTGTATAATGCTGAATAATGTCAAAATTTTGACATTTTTTAGCCTTTCAAAAACATTAAAAAACTTTAAAAAAAAATTTTTTTAAGATTAAATTGAATCTAAATTTCATGAAAAGTACATATTTTTAGCATTAAATTTTTAAAAATATAGTTTTTAAAAAATAAAAAGCTTTTAGCTACAGATATAAAAAAATAATTCAATTTGTAGAAAAAAAAAAACTCTTTACTGATAACTAGCTAAAATCATTGAAAACACTACATTTTATAGGTTTATAGCAATATGATAAGTAAAACTACTTGTATATATACAATAACGCTACGGTTTACAAGAAACTATGAAAAAAGCTTGCAATATACCGTTATATCACAATAAATAACCTCTTACTCTTCTATTTAATAGCTTAATGTAATGTAAGCTACTTATAGGTGCAAATTATTCTAAAAAAAGGATTTTATACTTCAATTTGTAGGAAAACAGCTATATATCACTGATAACTAGCTAAAATCATTGAAAACACTACATTTTATGGGTTTATAGCAATATAATAAGTAAAACTACTTGTATATATACAATCACGCTACAGTTTAGAAGAAACTATGAAAAACGCTTGCAATATACCGTTATATCACAATAAATAACCTTTTTACTCTTTTATTTAATAGCTTAATGTAATGTAAGCTACTTATATGTACAAATTATTCTAAAAAGAGGATTTTATACTTCAATTTGTAGGAAAACAGCTATATATCACCGATAAATAGCTAATATCATTGAAACACTACATTTTATGGGTTTATAGCAATATGATAAGTAAAACTACTTGTATATATACAATAACGCTACAGTTTACAAGAAACTATGAAAAACGCTTGCAATATACCATTATATCACAATAAATAACCTCTTACTCTTCTATTTAATAGCTTAATGTAATGTAAGCTACTTATAGGTGTAAATTATTCTAAAAAAAGGATTGTATTCTTCAATTTGTAGGAAAATAGCTATATATCACCGATAAATTGCTAATATCATTGAAAACACTACATTTTATGGGTTTATAGCAATATGATAAGTAAAACTACTTTTATATATACAAAAAAGCTAATTTTGAAAACAAAAAAATTTAAATTTTTATACAATTAAATAATTTACTTTTATTTAAAAAGTTTAATAAAGAATTTATTAAGTCAAATTATTCAAAAAAATTTATCTTTTTTTAAAAAAGCTTAAGAAAAATGTAAACTTGAAAATAAAAGGGTTTATCCCAAATTGAAAAAGAAAAACTTATTTCAATAAGCTACATTTTTAAAAAAAAACACAAAAAGTTAAAACCTTTTTCAAAAAAAAGAATTTCTTTTAAAATTAATGAAATTAACTACAAGGAAATTTTTTAAAAAAAATTTTATCCCAATTTTTAAAAACATATAATCCCAAAAACTTATTTTAAAACCTATTTTTTGGGGTTTAAAATAGTAATTTTTAAAAACCTTTTTATCCACATTTGAACTATAAAAAGCTTGCAATTCCTTTACCCCAAAAAAAAACCATTACCTTAATTGTTAAGAATGAAATTATATAAATTTCTAAAAAAATTTTTAAAATTTCAATTTGTAAAAAAGTTTTAAATCAAAAAATTTCAAACTTTCACAATTTTTTGGGGTTAAAATAAATAAAATATTTGAAAAAAACGTTTTTTTAAAAAAATTAAAATTGATATATTAATAAATAAAAAATTTATTTTTTTTATTTAAAATTAAATTTGTGTAAAGGTGAATTTTTCAAAAAATTTTTAACTTTTTTAGCCTTTAAAATAAATAAAAACTTGAAAAAACACTTTTAAAAGATTAAAAGGAATTTCTTAATTTTTATGAAAAACAAATTTAAGAAAAATTTTAAAAAATATATTTTTCAAATATAAAAACTTTTATAAGTTAAAGAAAATACAATTTTAAGAAAAAAACTTTTCCCACTTTGTTTTCTCAAAATCAAAAAAAAAAAATTAATTTTAAATTTTTTAACCCCAAAAATAAAAAAATTTGGGAAAAAACGTTGCAAGAGTTATAAAAACAAAAAATAACTTTTTACTCTCTTTTAAATTTTGTGTAAAATTAAAAATTAAAAAAGAAATTTTTTACTTAAAAAATTTAGGAAAAAGTTTTTTTAAAATTTAAAATTAAACCTAAATAATAAAAATACATTTTTTGTAAAACATTAAAAATTAAGTTTGGAAAATTAATATTCAAATTTATTTTTTTCCCCAAAAAATTTAAAAACTTAAAAAAACTTTTTTTTTTAATTAAAATAACAAAATTTTTCATTTTTAGCTATTAAATTTTTGTAAAATATATTTGAAAATTAAAAAATTTTCTCAAAAAAAAAAATATACTTATTTTGTGGGAAAAAAAAAACTTTTCACAAAAACACTAAAATCTTGAAAACACACATTTTATGGGTTATAGCAAAAATGAAAAAACTTGAAAAAACGCTTGCAATGTACCTTTATCAAAATAAATAACCTTTTTACTCTTTTTTTTAATATTTTAATTAAGTAACAAATTTTTTCAAAAAGAGTTTTTATACTTAAATTTGTGGGAAAAACACTATATATCCCTTACTTACAAAAAAAATCTTTTTTGGGAAAAAAGAAAAATATTTTAATTTAATATTTCATTTAAAAAAATTTAAAAAGTTTAAAAACCCTTTTCCCTATTATTGTTTTTTTTATAAAAAAACCACAATTTTTTGCAAATTTTTAAAAAAAGTTTAAATTAAAAATGAAAAAACACAATTAAAAAATTCAAATTCTTTAAAAACCTACTTTTTTAGGGTTTTTCAAAAAAAGAAAATTTTGTAAAAAACAAAAAAATACATTTAAAAAACTAAAAAAATTTGAAATATCCATTTTCAAAAAAATTTTTAAAACCCTTCAAAATACCTTAAAAACGTACAATTTTTGGGTTTTTAAAAAAATTTTTTATATTAAATTAGGAAAAAAATATATTTAACTCAAAAAATATTGAAAAAAAAATTTGGGGGGAAAAAGGCAAAATTTCATTTGAAATTTTTAAGTTCCCCAAATTTAAAAAAACATTAAAAAACGTTTTTTTGAAAATTAAATTTTTTAAACCCTATTTTCATGAAAAAAAAATTTTTAAGCCAAAACCAAATTTAAAATTTTTTAAAAAAAAGGGCTGAATTTCAATTTTCGACATTTTTACCCCTTCAAAAATACATTAAAAATTTGATAAACTTTTTTTAAAATAAAATTGAACTAAATTCATAAAAAAATACAATTTTTAGCTATAATTTTAAATATAGTTGTGAAAATTAAAGAAAAATTTCTTTTTTGGGTTTAAAAATAAAAAACCTTAAAAAATTTTTTTAGAAAAAAACCTTTTCTGAAAAATTTTAGCTAAACTTTTTAAAAAAAATTTTTTAGTTTAAAAGAAAATTACATTATTTACCTTTAAAAATACAAAAAATACTTTAAAAAATTTTTTTAAAAATTGATATCAAAATTTCAGAAAAACTTTTTTCTATTAATTTTAAAGTAATTGTAACCTTTATAAAAATATTCTAAAAAAAGAATTTAACTTCAATTTGAGAAAAAAAAAAACTTTTACTGATAATAGCTAAATCATTGAAAACCTACTTTTTTATGGTTTATAGCAATATATAAGTAAAAACTTTTGATATATAAAATAAGCTACGGTTTAAAGAAACTATAAAAAAATTTGAAAATATCCCGTTATATCACAAAAAATACCTCTTACTTTTTTTAATAGTTTAAATGTATGTAAGCTATTTAGGTCAAATTATTCAAAAAAAAGGATTTTTATTTCAATTTGTGGGAAAAACAGCATATATCACGATAATAGCAAAAATCTTTAAAAAACACTACTTTATGGGTTTTTAAAATATAATAAGTAAAACTACTTTTATATACAAACGCTAAGTTTTAAAAAAAAACTATGAAAAACGTTTGCAATATACCGTTATATCACATAAATAACCTTTTACCCTCTTTTTTTAAACTTAAAAAAAAAGAAAATTAAAAAAAAAAAAAAAAAAAAATAAAAACCATAAAAAAAAAAAAAAATAATTTTAGGGAAAAGAAATGATAAAAAAAAAAAAACAAAAAAACAAAAAAAAAAAAAAAAAATTTTTAAAAAAAAAAATTTATTTTTTTAAATAGTTAATGTAATGTAAGCCTTATAGGTGTAAATTATTCTAAAAAAAGGATTGTATTCTTCCTTTGTAGGAAAATACTATATATCACCGATAATTGCTAATATCTTTGAAAACACTACATTTTATGGGTTTAAGCAAAAAGAAAGTAAAACTACTTGTATTATACAAAAAACGCTACTTTTGAAAAAAACTATAAAAAACGCTTGCAATATCCCGGGTTATATCACTTTAAAATAACCTCCTACTCTTCTTTTTTAATATTAAATATTGTAAGCTTTTTAAAAGGGTGCAATTATTTAAAAAGAGGTTTTTAAAATTAAATTGGTGGAAACAGCTTTATCCCCGATAAATAGTAATATCTTTGAAAACTACATTTTATGGTTTTACCATATGAAATAAAAACTACTTGTAAATACAATAACGCACATTTAAAAAAGAAATCGAAAAACGTTGCATATACCGTTATATCACAATAAATAGCCACTTACCTTCTATTAAAAGCTTAAATGTAATGAAAGCTATTTTAATTGCAAATTTTTCAAAAAAGAGGTTTTTATATTCAATTTGAAAAAAACAGCATTATACCGATAAATAGCTAATATCTTAAAAACACTACATTTTATGGGTTTTTAACTATGAAATAAAACTACTTGTTATAACCGTATAACCTACAGTTTAAAAGAAACTATGAAAAACGCTTGCAATATACCGTATATCACAATAAATAACCTAACTTTTCTATTTTTATTTAAATTTTAATGTAATATTAAGGTGCAAATATTCAAAAAAGAGGTTTTTTATACTTCATTTGTAGGAAAAACAGCTTTTAATCACCGATAAATTGCAAATTTCTTTAAAAACACTATTTTTTATGGGTTTATAGCATATGATAAAAAAAACACTTGTATATATACAAAAACCTACATTTTTAGAAAAAACTATAAAAAAACGCTTAATATCCGTTATATACTTAAAAACCTCCTACCTTCTATTTAATAGCTTAATGAAATAAGCTACTTCTGGGTGAAAATTATTCAAAAAAAAGGATTTTATACATCAATTTGAGGAAAAACACCTTATATCACTAAAAAACTAGCTAAAATCATTGAAAAACTAATTTTAGGGGGTTTATGAATATCATAAAAAACATTGTATATATACAAAAAACGCTACAGTTTAGGAAATATGAAAAACCTTGCAATTACCGTTTATAAATAAATACCCTCTTATCTTTTATTTAATAGCTTAATGTAATGTAAGCTCTTATATGTCAAATTTTCTAAAAGAGATTTATACTTAAATTTTTGTGGAAAAACCGCTATATATCACCGTAAATCTAATATCATTAAAAAACACTACTTTTTAGGGGTTTATGAAATAGAAAATTTTAAAACTACTTGTATTATACAAAAACCTCGTTTACAAAAATTTTTAAAAAACGCTTGCAATATACCTTAATCCGATAAAAAAACCATTACTCTTCTTTTTATTAGTTAATGTAATGAAAGCTACTTTAGGTGCAAGTTTCTAAAAGGGGATTTTATACTTCAATTTTAGGAAAACAGCTATATTCACCTAAAAAAAGCTAATACATTTAAAAACAGTACTTTTTTAGGGGTTTTATAGCATATGAAAATAAAACTACATGATTTAAAATAACGCTCAGTTTCAAGAAACTATGAAAAAACGTTGCAATATACCGTTTTCACAAAAAAATAACCTTTCCCTTTTCTATTTATTAGTTTAATGTAATGTAAGCTACTTATAGGTGAAAATTTAAAATCTAAAAATTATTTTTTACTTCAATTTGTAGGAAAAAGCATTATCACCGATAAAAGCTAATATCATTGAAACACACATTTTAAGGTTTATAGCAATATGATGTAAACTACTTGTAAACAATAACGCTACATTTTTACAAGAACTATGAAAAACGTTTGAATATCCTTTTAATCACAATAAAAAACCTTTACTTTTATTAATAATTTAAATGTAATGTAAGCCTTATAGGTGCAAAATTATTCAAAAAAAAAGGATTTTTACTTAAATTTTGTGGGAAAAATAGCTATATATCATGATAAAGCAAAAATTTCTTTAAAAACACAACATTTATGGTTTATAGAAATATAAAAAGTAAAACTTTTTACTTTATATGCTTACTGTTATTAGTACAATTAATTGTATAAATACAATAACGCTACAGTTTACAAAAAAGTAGACAAACGTTTCAAATACCGTTTTCACAATAAAAAAACCTCTTACTCTTCTATTTTTTAGTTTAATGAAAAGTAAGTACTTATAGTGAAAATTATTCAAAAAAAAAGGATTGTATCTTAAAATTTGTGGGAAAAAACAGCTATATATCACCGATAACCGTAAAACTTTAAAAAGAACCATTTTGGGGGGAAATCTTATCAAAAGGTAAATACCTTCTTTAAATGAATAACACCCAAAAAAAAAAGGAAACTTGAAAAAACGAAAATTAAAAATTGTATACAATATGAGTCTAAAATCCTATTAAAAATTACAGTATTTTAAAATAGCATTTTCTAACGAAAACAACAATAATTACATTTTAATTTTTCTATAAAAAAAGGGCAAAAATGTAAATTTTTCGACATTTTTTGGGCTTTAAAAAATACTTAAAACCTTGAAAAATTTGTTTTTTAGGAAAAAATTTTGATCCCAAAATTTCATGAAAAATACATATTTAAGCTCAAATTTTGAAAAATTTTGTTAAGGTGGTGAAAAATGTCAAATTTCGACTTTTTTTGGGGCTTTCAAAAATACTTTTAAAACATTGAAAAAACGTTGTTTTTAAGTTAAATTGTACCTAAATTTCATGAAAATACAATTTTAAGCTCAAAATTGTAAAAAAGTTGTGTATAAGTGTTAAATAAAGTAAAATTTTCGACATTATTTAGCCTTTAAAAAATACTTTAAAATATTAAAAAAAACTTGTTTTTAAGATTAAAATTGTATTAGATTTCATAAAAAATACATTTTTTAGCTTTTAATTTTTGAAAAATTAGTTGTCGAGATATAAAAAGCTATTTAGCTACAGATAAAAAAATATCTTCAATTTGTAGAAAAAAAAAAACTCTTCACTGTAATAGCAAAAAATCTTTTGAAAACCTACTTTTTGGGTTTATAGCAATAGAAAGAAAAAACTACTTGTATATATAAAATACCTAGGGTTTACAAGAAACTATAAAAAACGCTTGAAATTTAAAACCGATATCACAATAAACCACTTACTCTTCTTTAATAGCTTAATGTAATTTAACACTTATGGGTGCAAATTATTCAAAAAAAGGATTCTATACTTCAATTTGTAGGAAAAAGCTATATTCACTGATAATAGAAACTCATGAAAAAACTACATTTTATGGGTTTATAGCAATATAAAAAGTAAAATTTTGTATATAACAATCACGCTACATTTTTGAAGAAACTATAAAAAAACTCTTGCAATTACAGTTTATCAAAATAAATAATCTCTTACTCTTCTATTTATAGCTTAATAAAATGAAGCTACTTATGGGAAAATTTTTTCAAAAAAGAGGATTTTATACTTCAATTTGTAGGAAAAAGCATTATCCCGATACAAGCAAATTTAAAATTGAAAACCCTCTTTTTATAGGTTTTACAATGGAAAGTAAAACTATTTGTATATATCAAAAAACGCTACATTTTAAAAAACTTTTAAAAAACGACTGCAATATCCCGTTATATCACAATAAATCCCCTTTTACCTTTATTTAATAGTTTAAATGTAATGTAAGCTATTTTTTAGTAAATTTTTCAAAAAAGGATTTTATACTTCAATTTTAAAAAAACACGTAATATCACTGATAATCCTAAAATCTTGAAACATACATTTTAGGGGTTTATAGCATATAAAAAGAAAAAATACTTGTATATAAAGATAAGCTACAGTTTAGAAAAATATAAAACCTTGCAATATACCTTTATATCAAATAAAAACCTCTTATCTTTTATTAATAGCTTAATATAATGTAACCACTTATAGGTGAAAATTTTATTCAAAAAAAGAGGATTTTATACTTCAATTTGTAAAAAAACCTATATATCCCCGATAAATAGCAAAATTCATTAAAAAACACTAATTTTTGGTTTATGAATATGAAAAGTAAAACTACTTGTATATAAACAAAACGTACATTTTAAAAGAAACTATGAAAAAACGCTTGCAATATCCCTTTTATATACAAAAAACCTCTTACTCTTTTATTTAATAGTTAAGTAATTAACCTACTTAATGTGAAAAATTATTCTAAAAAGAGGATTTTTACTTCATTTGTGGGAAAAACGCTATTATCCCGATAAATATAATATCATTAAAAACCTACATTTTTGGGTTTATAAAAATATGAAAAGAAAAAAACTTTTGTATAAACGCTGTATAACGTAAGTTTACAAGAAAATGGAAAACCGCTTGCAATATACCTTTATATACAAAAAATAACCTATTTCTCTTCATTTATTAGCAAATGAAAATGTAACTACTTATAGGTAAAATTTATTCTAAAGAGGTTTTTATACTTAAATTTGAAAAAACAGCATATATCCCGATAAATAGCTAAATCATTAAAAACAGTACATTTTATGGGTTTATGCATATGAAAAGAAAAACTACTTTTTATATACAATAACGCTACAGTTTACAAAAAACTATGAAAAACGTTTGCAATATACCTTTATAACAAAAATAACCTTTTATCTTCTTTTTATTATTTAATTTAAAATGTAAGTACTTATAGGTGCAATTAAATATAAAAAGATTTTTATACTTCAATTTGTGGGAAATCTATATTCACCGAAAAATAGCTAATATCATTGAAACACTACTTTTAAAAGGGTTTTAGAATAGAAAATAAAACTATTTGTATACAATAACCTACATTTACAAAAACTATGAAAAACTCTGCAATATACCTTTTAAAATAAAAAACCCTCTTCTTTTTTATTTAAATAGCTTAATGAAGTAAGTTATTATTAAAATTATTCTAAAAAGGGTTTTATACTTAAAATTTGTGGGAAAACGCTATATATCACCAAAAATGCAAATATCATTGAAAACACTACTTTTAGGGGTTTATAGCAATATGATAAGTAAAAACACTTGTATATAAAAAACGCTACAGTTTACAAAAAAAACTTTAAAAAACGCTTGAAATTACCGTTATATCCGATAAAAACCCTATTCTCTTTATTTATTACTTAATGAAATTAACTATTTAAATAGGGCAAATTATTCAAAAAAGAGGATTTTATACTTAAAATTTCTAGAAACCCTATATATACCGAAAATAGCTAATATCATTGAAACTACATTTTAGGGGTTTTTTAAGCATATATAAGTAAAATACTTGTATAAAATAACGCACGTTTACATAAAACTATGAAAACGCTTACAAATCCCCCTTATATCACAATAAATAACCCTTTTACTCTTCTATTTTTTAGTTAAGTAAGTAATACTTATGGGGGAAAATTAAATCAAAAAATTTTTTTACTTCTTTTGTGGGAAAATAGCTATTTTCACCGATAAATCTAATATCATTAAAAACCCACTACTTTTTTAAGGGTTTTAGAAATATGAAAAGAAAAAACTACTGTATACAATAACGCTACATTTTACAAGAAACTATAAAAACTTTGCAATATACCGTTATATCAAAATAAATAACCTCTTACTCTTCTATTTATTAGCTTAAGAAATGAAAAGCTCTTATATGTGAAAATTATTCTAAAAAGGATTGTATTCTTAAATTTTGTAGGAAAACATTATATCACCAAAAATTGCTTTATATTTGAAAACCTACATTTAGGGTTTTATGAAATATAAATTAAACTACTTGTATATATACAATAACACTACATTTTAAAGAAACTATAAAAAACGCGCAATATCCCGTTATATCAATTAAATAACCCCTATCTTCTATTTAATAGCTTAATATAATGTAAGCCTTAAGGTGAAATTATTAAACAGGGGGTTTTTTATACTTCTTTTTGTAAAAAACGCTATATTCCCCGATAAAAGCTAATATCATTAAAAACACTACTTTTTTAGGGGTTTATCCCAAATATAAAGAAAAACTATTTGTATATATACAAAAAAACGCTACAGTTTAAAAAAAAACTATGAAAACGCTTGCAATATACCTTATATCACAAAAAAATAAAATTTACTCTTCATTTAATACAAATTTAAATGTAAGCTACTTTGGGTGCAATTATTCTAAAAAAGGATTTTAACTTAAAAATTTGGGGAAAAATAGCTATATATCACTGTAACTAGCAAAAATCATTAAAATCACAACATTTTAGGGGTTTATAGCAATATAATAATAAACTAATTATATTACAATACGCTCAGTTTACAAAAAAGATAAAAAAAGCTTGAAAAAACCCGTTATATCAAAATAAATAACCTTTACTCTTCTATTTATTGTTTAAATGTAATTAAGTACATAGGTGCAAATTATTCTAAAAAAGGATTGATACTTCAATTTGTAGGAAAACAGCATATACACCGATAAATAGAATATCATTGAAACACTACTTTTTTAGGGGTTTTAGCAATATAAAAATAAATCTTGTAATTATAAAATAAGCTACGTTTACAAAAAACTATGAAAACCGCTTGCAATATACCATTACATACTTTAAAAAAACCTCTTACTCTTTATTTAGCTTAAGTAATGAACTACTTATGGGTGCAAATTATTTAAAAAATAGGATTGTATACTTCAATTTGTAGGAAAACAGCTATATATCCCCGATAAATAGCTAATATCATTGAAAACACTCATTTATGGGTTTATTGCAATAATGATAAAAAAACAAATTGTATATATCGTAATAACGCTACATTTTTAAAAGAAACTATAAAAATACCTGCAATATCCGTATATCACAATAAATAACCCCTACTTTCATTTAATAGCTTAAGTAATGTAAGTCTTATAGGTGCAAATTATTCTAAAAAGCAAATTTTTTATATTTAATTTTTTGTAAGAAACGTATATATCCCCGATAAATAGCTAATATCATTAAAAACACTACCTTTTGGGGGTTTTATAGCAATATGAAAAGTAAAGTATTGTAATATACATAACGTACAGTTTACAAAAAAAACTTTTAAAAACGTTGAAATATACCTTTATACCACAAAAAAAACCTCTTACTTTTCTATTTTTTAGCAAAATTAAAAAAAGCTACTTATATTTGCAAATTTTCTAAAAAAAAAATTGATACTTAAATTTGTCGGAAAACAGCTATATATCACCGATAAATAGCTAATATCATTGAAAAACTACTTTTTAGGGTTTATAGAAATATGATAAGTAAACTACTTGTATATATACATTACCGCTACGATTTACAAGAAACTATGAAAAACGTTTGAAATTACCTTTTATATCAAAATAAATAACCTTTTACCCCTATTTTTAGCTTAATGTAATGTAAGAAATTTATAGGTGAAAATTATTCTAAAAATGGACTTTTACTTAAATTTTGTGGGAAAACAGCTATATATCATGAAAATAAAAAATCATTGAAAACCTAATTTATGGGTTTATACCATTAATAAGAAAAAACTATTTGATATTACAAAACGCTACAGTTTAGAAAACTATGAAAAACGCTTGCAATATCCTTTTATTCACAATAAATAACCTCTTACTTTTTCTATTTAAAGTTTAATTAAGTAAGTACATTTATGGGTGCAAATTATTCTAAAAAGAATTTTATATTTCAATTTGTGGGAAAAACGCTATATTTCCGATAAATAGCTAAAAATATCTTGAAAACACTACATTTTTGGTTTTAGAAATATGATAAGTAAAACTACTTGTATAAAATTACAATAACGCTACAGTTTACAAGAAACTATGAAAAAACGCTTGCAATATACCGTTATATCACAATAAATAACCTCTTCCCCCCCTCTTCTATTTATTAGTTTAATGTAATGTAAGTTTACTTATAGGTGCAAATTATTAAAAAAAAGGGATTTTTATACTTCAATTTGTAGGAAAAAGCTATATATCACCGATAAATGCTAATATCATTGAAAACACTACATTTTAAGGGTTTATAGCAATATGATAAGAAAAAACTACTTGTATAATACAATAACGCTACAGTTTAAAAGAAACTATGAAAAACTCTTGCAATATACCGTATATACAATAAATAACCTCTTATTTTCTATTTATTAGCTTAATGTAATGTAAGCTACTTATATTTGAAATTTTTTCTAAAAAAAGGATTGTTTTCTTCAATTTGAGGAAGAAAACAGCTATATATCACCGATAAATTGCTAATACTTAAAAACACTACATTTTATGGGTTTATAGCAATATGATAAGTAAAACTACTTGTTATATACAATAACGCTACGGTTTACAAGAAACTATGAAAAAAGCTTGCATAACCGTTATATCACAATAAATAACCTCTTCTTTTCTTTATTAGTTTAATGAATGAAACTATTTAGGTGAAAATTTTTCTAAAAAAAGGATTGTATACTTAAATTTGTGGGAAAAAGCTATATATCCCCGAAAAATAGAAATCATTGAAAACACTACATTTTATGGTTTAAGAATATAATAAGTAAACTATTGTATATATAAAATCGCTACATTTAAA
>JACEEZ010011065.1:0-15566 GCA_016584305.1 Chionoecetes opilio
ATAAAATAATCCACCGGGGGGGGGGTTTCCAAAAAAAGGGGCGTTTATGGTTATATAGTCAAGCAGCTACACAATGTGGACGGTTACATTGTTGATTAGAAGCCAGCTTAATGAAGCCACCCATTTACACCAAATTTGATCCCTTTTTGGGGTTTTGACAAAAAATTTGGCCTTTTATCTATGCAGAGATAATTACGTAAGTGTGGCGCCCATTGTATTTTCCACATGATAGTAAAAACAGCTGCAATACGTAGAAGTTAAAAAACATGGAGTTAAAAATGAACCTCAGCAATTTTTTTATCATTATTTTAAGTCAAAAAATAAAACTTCCGTAAGACGCTTGCTCGAGAATACAATGGACCCTCCCAAAACTACTCACGGTTTTTCATCGGTGCATTGTGGGGAAAAGGCGGGGTCGCCGGGGGACCTACAAAGGGAAAACTAGGCATGGAAGAATTAGAGTTATTTTGCGCGAAATTGATATTCCAGGTGCTATTTTTACTGTGCTCTTTTCCGGACAACACATAGAGAAGCCCTGGGGTAATGGGAGTGCAGGGCTTCTAAACCAAAAAAAACAGAGTCATAACAGAGCATCGTCAAAAGGTAAGCAACTGGAGGTAGTAATGGTCCTACCATTTGTTACTTCTTAATGAGACTCGTGTGATGTTTTCCTGGTTTGAAGCCTTCGCACATAAACCCACACCTCAGCCTTTTTATTTTGTCAGCGAGCCGGAAAATAAGCACCGGAATATCAATTTTGCCCAAAACAACTCGATTTTTTTCATCGTCGTGTCTTTTTTTGTGGGCGTACATATCATGGTATGATAGTTTTAAAATCCCTTATTAATTGAGTTCCTTTTTTTGTCTTTCTCATAATAAGTAGTTACATCAGGGTTTAAGTGTTACTTGAGGCCCAATGAATACTTTGAGTCTTCCCAAATCCCCAACTTTGCTTGATTTTCTTTTTACCCCATCCAAACAAGTTGCAAAAACCCACGTGACATACCCATCCTTCCCCTTGTTCCCTGCTGTACTGTCGCTACCGAATTTTTGTCCACACAAATCGGGAAAACTTGCCGACAGTAAGGTTGGGTTTGGGTATCGGTCTTTTTCGCCCACATGCTTTTTCGCCAACCATAGGTCATTTCCCCCACAGGTCTTTTCCCCCACACTACGGAGTCATTTGCCCAACTATGGATTTCTATGGAGCTAGGGGGGTGGGTTTATTTTTGTTTGTTTGTCGAAAACCCCCCAACCCCCCGCAGGAGGTTAGGTTGGGGTGGGTTAGAGGGGTAGTTTGGGCTAGTTTTGGTTAGGTAGTTTAGTTTAGATTTGGTTAGGTTAGGATGGGTTAGATTGGTTGGGTTTGGGTTTAGCTGGGTTTGTTTTGGTTAAGTTAGCATATCGGGGGTCAAGCCCCTGCTAGGGTGGGTAATTTTTTGGTTGGTTAGGTTATTTTGTTTAGGCTTTTTCGTCATTTCCCCCACAAGACATTTTGTCCACATGTAAGTAAATTCCCCCCCAATATAAGAGCAATTCGCCCACATATAGGAGTCAATTGCCCACTCTAAAGTCAATTCCCCCACACGATCCATGTCAGGGAGTCATGTAATATATCTTCCTCGCAAAAAGGGAATGAATTTTGGGAGAAATTACAAATTTTTAGTGTTTGCCCATACTCTCCCATTTCCCCAAACAATTTTGGGGGGACTGGGGGAAGGGGGGTTTTTGGGGGGGGAAAAAATTTATGGTGGGAAAAAACCGAAATTAAAGGTTGTGTAGGGGGGGGAAAAAAATTTCCCTAGTCTGGGGAAATTTTCCTTATATCTAGAAAAAATTCCCAAACCCAAAAAAAAACCTAATTAACCAAAAATTAACCTCCCCTACGGGGGGCTGACCCCCCGATAACCAACCTCCAAATCAAACCTAAGCAAACCCAAAACCTAACCAAATTAACCATCAACCCTATTAGATTTGGTTGGTTTAGGTTAGATTAGATTGTTGGGTTGGGATGGGTTAGTTTTGGTTGGGTTGGGGTTAGGTTAGGTTATCGGGGGTCAAGCCCCCTGCTAGGGTAGGTAATTTTGGGTTAGGTTGGTTTTTTTTGGCTAGGAAATTTTTTCTCTAGATATAAGGAAATTCCCCTAGATTGGGGAATTTTACCCCCCTACAAACTTAATAAAGTTTTTTCCGACGCATTTTTTGTCCCCCCCCGAAAAACCCCGCATTCCCACAGGTCCCCCAAAATTGTTTGGGGGAAGTGGGAGGTGTGGGCAAAACAGAAATTTTCCGTCATTTTGCCCCAAAGGTTTTGGGGGTTATTTCCCTTTTTGCCAGAGGAAGATATAGTACCCTGACTCCGTGACATGGATCCTGTTTGGGGAATTGATTTTGAGTGGGCGAATTGACTCCCTTTTAAAGTGGGCGAATTTACTACATGTGGACGAAATGTCTTTTGGGGTGAAATGACAAATTTCCAACAAAATAAACCAACCTATCCAAAATTAAACCCATCCCGCAGGGGGGTTGACCACCGAAACCAACCTAACCAAATCTAAACCCAAACTAACTAACCAACCAAAAATTTAACCATCTAACCTAACCCAAAACTAAATTTAACTAACCAAAACTAACCCCAAAAAATCCAAACAACTACCCCCAACCCAACCTAAACAAATTAACTAACCCCCTAGCGGGGGGGTTGGGGGTCTCGACACACTAAACAAATAAACCAACCCCCTAGTCCATAGAATCATGTGTGGGCGAAAGACCATAGTGTGGGCGAAATGACCTGTGGGCGAAATGACTCTATGGGTGGCGAAAGGCATGTGGGCGAAATGACCGGATCCAACCCAACCATTTCTGCGGCGAGTTTTCCCGATTTGTGTAGGGACAAAAATATCGGTAGGAGACGTACATCAGGGACCAGAGGCAAAGGGTGGGTAATGTCACCCGGGGGATGCAAAAATGTTTATGGAGGAGAAAAAAAGAAAAACAAAGCAAAGGGTTTGGGGATGGTTTGGGATAGACCAAGAGTATTCTTGGGCGTCAAAATACACTAAACCAGATGAGCACTACTTATTATGAGAAAGACAACAAAAAGGGCTCAATTAAAAAGGGATTTTTAAACTATCATAACCAGAATAGTACAGGGACAAAAAGAAGATTACGACGATGAAAAAAAATCGAGTTTTTTTGGGGGAAATTTTAATTTTCCCGGGGCTAATTTTCCCTGCTCGCTGACAACATATAGAAGATTGAGGTGAGGTTTATGTGGAAAACTTTAAAACCGGGAAAAAACAGTCACGCGAGTCTCATTAAGAAGTGAAAAGGGTGGGGACACATTACGTCCCTCCCGTTGCTTCCCTTTTTGACGGGCTCTTTTTAGGGACTCTGTTTCTTGGTTAAAAGCCTCTGACATCACCTTTACCTCAGGTTTCTCTATGTGGGGGTCAGCGAAAACAGAGACAGTAAATAGCATTTGGGAATATAAATTTCGCGCAAAAAAACTCAAAATTTTTCTTCCATCGCCGTAGTTTTCCCTTGTAGGTCCACCCGCGGCGACCCCCCCTTTCCCCACAATGCACCGATGTAAACAAACCTGACGTAGTATTTTGGGGCCCCATTAAAAGGTAAAAATGAAAGGTGTAAAAATGGGAAAATAGACGTCCACACAAAAGATGTGGAAGGCCCAAAGCTCGCACAGGCTAAAGTAAATTTTTTAAATACCCTCACCTTAAAATATTTCTAAAAACAACCCTGACCAACCCAACAAACCCTTCCCACCCCTTTTTTTCTTTATTTTACAAAGAAAAAAAAAGGGTAAATTTGTAATTTGTTTTTTTTAAAAACCTAGTGGATTTTTTTTAATAAAGAAATTTACTAAACCCCAGCATAAATCGTTTTCTTGTTGTCTGGTTTTTAAATTTATCAGAAAGAATAGTGGACTTCTTGTGGTTGATTCAGTTTTGCCAAGCACTTTTAAAAACTTCTTTGGGCGATAAAAATTTCCCAGTGTAGCCCCATTTTTGGTGAGGGCCTGAACTGTAAAAATTATTGTACAAATACTGATAATTTATATTGTATTGAAAATATTCCGATTTGCTTGATGGATTTTTGATATGGCTCCTCCCTGGATGTCGGGCCCTTTGGGATACCTTGTTCGATTTATTTTTTAATTTTTTTTTTTTTTTTTGGGAAGGGGAAGTAGACACGGACCCTGCAGTAGCACGACGCCCTTTTTTTGTTTTTTTGTTGTTTTGTATGCCGATTGCAGCTAGCCCCCCAAATGTCATAATTGTTTTCCCAAAAAATTTTTTTACTTCCCCAAATTTCAATAACAATTTTTCCCCACTTTTTTTTCTCTTTCTTTTGTTTTATCTTTCCCTTTGAAAACTCTTTAATAAATTAAAAATTTCCCCATTTGGGATGTTTAAATCCAAGTTTTAAAATGTTTTGCATTACTAAGGGCAAAAAGTAGACCTACCGAAAATCTTTGGCACCTAAGTTCTAAAAACTCTATAAAGACTCCCCCCTTGACTTTTATGTTTTGTGATGGATAGCGGGAACTTTTAGAAACTTTGTTCTCAGAAAAGGGTTTTTTACCTTCATACCATTTTTTTAGTCAGGGGACAATTGGGTACTAATTTTTTTTCACAGTCACTCCAGAGAAGGGGTTTTCCCCTTGAATGAAAAAATTTCAAACAAGACAACGCGGGAAATTTTTGGGGGCCTACACCAGATTTGTATAATAGTTTTCTGACCACACCTCTAGTACCATTGGTTAACCAGCTTCCCCAAAAAAATTAAAAAAACCAAAACATTAATCCATACCTTACAAAGTAAAAAGTTTTTAGGTAAACCCCATTTTGGTTTGAGGAGCTTCTATGAGCTGCTGTGAAACAGTTGTGCTCAGCTTGACAACAGCAATTGGGTTACCAATGAAGCTATCCGTCGGACATTAGCTTTTTGCAAGCCCACATTTATCACAAACTGATGGCACATTTTTAAAAAATTTTCCCTTGAAAACGGAGTTAAGTTGTTGCGTTTAAGTTACGTTCCCCCCAAGTTTATACCAGTCATTTCTATAAAAAGTCCCTTGGGCAATTTGGTAAAAAGGGACTCTAAAATCTTTTTGTCGTCCCCTTTGTTGCCTTGATTTCATCAAATACCACAGTCTTTTTGAAAAGCTTAAAAAGGATGTCCAGTTATCAAGGGAATCATAGTTTGGGTTTTACAAGCGTAGGGGGGTGGTCGAGTACTGGTGGAAGTGAGAAAAACCCCCCCAAAATAATCATTAAAATTCCCTCCGAAGGGTTCTTTGTTGTTTTAGTTTTTCCTGCAACTTTTGTTTGTCATGTAAAAACTTCAGGCCATCTTTGATTTCACAATTGCAAGGCTGGTGTTTTAAATCTATTTGTAGTCCTGAAAAACATCTCCATACAATCTGATAATCCTTACAAACCCGACTTTTAGGGAACTTAAAAAAAGAATGAAAGTACTACCTCCAATCTAAATGCAGCTGTACTGTGGGAGCAGCCCTTTTCCCAGAAACTTTTTACCAGCTCGCCTACAATGAATTTGGAGAAAAAGTTTAGCAAGAAGCTTTTCCCACAGCCACCCCTACAGATATTTTTTAAATGCAAAGGGGGAGTGCTAGAGTCAGACACTTCTTTTCTATCCAATAAATTTACCTTTTTGTAAAAAACTTTTGTTTGGAATTTAGTTTTTAAAGGGACACAACCACAAAAAACTTCCCCCTCTGGAAATACTGCATTTTTTCTTTTTCTCCTCAACCCAACCCCTTGGGCATCCTTTAGATCAGGTCATCATCCCAAAGAACCTGGGCATCTCAAGACTTCACTTTATTTTCCCTAGGAAACGTATCAGAAATTTTCAGGATTTTTGCTAACCCTGCAATGATTTTAAAATGCCTGAAAAACTGCTCATTCCCAATATTTTTTATCCACCATATCTAGCTCTGTATTTTCTGGTTCCTCCCCCTCAAAGAAAAATCATCAAGAGGATTAAGTTCTGGGCTGATGGCACATTCTGTATGGTTCTGCTTGCTTAAACCCTCTTGGATAATTTCTGGACCAACGGGTTTTTAAAAATTTTTTAAAATGGCTTCACAAGACCAAACTCCTTACCAAATTTATTAGAGTACAACCAGGCGCCCATGAAGCAAGCACTCGTAGCCTCATATTTTGGGTCACCTTTTGTGCACAAGTAGTATAAGTGGATATGAAAGCAGGGAAAACATTTGCTTTTTTGACCTTCCTTTTTTTTGGTAAAATTAACATAATTTTCTCTCAACAAATATTTTTTGGATGCTTGTCCCATTTAAACCCAAAGGGGGAAATCCTGACAAATTTTTTAAAAAATTTGCTTTGCTCTCTCGGGCCCAGTAGCATCCTCCCAAATTTATATCGTCACCAATATCTTCCGATCATCGGCAATTTTTTTTTTTACCTTTTTTTGCTTCCTTTCAAGTTCCCTACGTGGTTGTCACTGTATTTGAATAGGGCAATCCCTGAAAAATCAACAACACTCTTTAGATATGTCTCTTTGACCTTGTTGGATTCAAATTTTCGGGCTACCTTTCCCGAAGGTGGTGTATCACATTGATTTTTGAAGAGCCCCTTTTTCTATCTGAAAAAAAAAGTCTGAGGGGTCTTGGTTTCATTATGTATTTCAGCAGATACTTGAGAATTTGACCCAAATGAAGAAATAGTCTTTTGACGTTTTGGCCATAAAAAACTAATGAAATTTCAAATATGACCAACAATTGAGGGGGTTTTTGCCAATACCAATTTGTCCTTAACATAGGAACAACCTTCAAAAACGAAGTTTTTTTTATTGGGGTTTTTTTTTTTCAAATCAAACCCAACCATTTTGATCAAAAAAAAAGGCTCATACCATGATACCCCCATAGGAGCTGAACCAAAAAAAACAAAGATTTTTGGGGGGATTACCAGGCTTAGACAAGGGGGTTCGGGATCGGAAACCATTTTGTACCTTTTTGATTTGACAGAAAACCCAAATTTCTTTTGGGAAAACTTTACCGATTAACCAACATTTCTAGCTTGAAAAGCTCCTCATTGTTAAAATCCCACATCTTTAAATTTTTTTCTAATACTTTGTCAGAGGGTCCGGTACATTTTTGCCCCAATGGTGGGGCCCATTTTTTGGGGGGTCCAATTTTGGGAATCACACTTATACCAGCAGTAGCGAGTTGAATTTGATCATTTTTTTTCTAACTGCCAAGATTTCTTTTTTTTTCTTCTTTTTCTACCACAACCTTAGGTTCTCTTTGTCAAAAAATATGGGCACAACATTTCAGCCGAATCCATTCTTTAACTGTTGGCCCATTTTTTAAACAGATTTTACCATGGGCATGGATAGCACCTCTACTTTGAAACTCATTTTCTTTATTATCTTCAAACCCCCGGGGATTCAGGTTTTAAGAATACCCCAATAGCAAATCTCCCTTTTTTGGAAAATCATTCAAATGTCAATTTCCCGAACAGCCTTTTGTTGGTAAGTAATCTGTCCCTTTTCAATGTTTTTAACCAGATCCGGGCCTTAGGTATTCAACCAAAACTTTTCCCCACAGTTTTGTTCAAATACTCCTCGAGCCGGTAGTAACCTTGCAAATCATCCAGTGAAAATTGCGGGTCTTACAGTCAAAAAATTTTGCATTTTTTCATCTTTTGAAATTTTTTGGGGATGTCGAGAAAGTAACTTTTTGAGATATGCTGTGAAAAGAATTTTGACTGCCCTTGATCCCCACTAGAAAAACAGTAAAAACTTTTTAAAATGGCATGGTCACCTTGGTTAACTTTTCCCTCTTTTCTTTAACATTTAAACCCCCAGGTCTCTGTGGTAAAAAGTACCTAGAGTTAGTGTTTGCCTTTTTTGGTACATATTTGTTACAACCAGTGGAAATTTTGGTCATTTGCAAACCTTCTGTCGTACCTCTGAGATGTTTAGCCCAGTCCTGAAGGTAGGTTGATTCCCCAAACCTTTGGCTTAGTAAAATCACCTTTACATCGGGGAAGAGATGAGGAAAAGCCTTGAAGAAAAAACCCGGCATGAATCACTTGCGGGGCTCAAGTCTGCAAAATTTCCAAGATGGTTTGTCAGAAGATCAGGGAACCCCAAACCCTAAATGGAATAAACCCCTTTTGTATGTCTTTAAACAATACCTTGCTCAAAGCTTCTCCAAAGGGGAATTGGGCCTTGGAATGTCACCATCATCCTCTTGTTGAGCAGCAACCAGGGGACAAAATCTATCTCCGTCTTCATAAAGGGAAAAAAGGTTTGGTTTTCAGACACCTAGAAATTTTCTCATCAATTACCCTTTTAAATTTCCCCTCAACTTTGCCACTACTTTTGGTACTCTTTTAGTCCCTCATATTTAATAATGAATGCCTATATCTGAATTTTGTTTTGAAAAAAAAAACCATTTTAGAGCTCAATGATATATACTCCCTGTTTGCTTTAACTGCTTTTTGTGATTTTGGGCAGACCTTTTAAAACAATTATGGGGAGCAAAGAAACTGCCCTAGGCAAGGAATTATTTGTTCAAGTAGTGGAACCTTTTTTCAAAAACTATACAGTGTCCCCAACCCATGAGACCCATTTTTACGCTTTAAGAAATGATGTTGGAATTATTAAAACATATAGCGGAAAAATTCAACCCGATTTAATATATTTTGCACTGCGGTATTCATTGGGAAATTCATTAACAACAGAAAACCAGGTACATCTTCTCATATTTAACTGATTACCCTTTGACCAAAACCCGTCTTTTTGGGCCATTTTTGTCAAACCAAGATTCCTTGCATGTCCACACTGTTGTTCTTTGTCCATTCCCTAATTTTGCATGCATCTTTCTCCCCCTTTCAAATGAAAATTTTTTTTGAATAGACCCTCAGTATACTATTGTTACCAAATTTTTTTTTATGTTCAGCCTTAAAAATTTCTAAAAGGGGTTTTAAGTTTCTAGCCATTCTGTTGTTACATAAAATGTCCCCCTTTTTCATCAAAAACTTCATTTCAGTCTGAATGCTCATAAAAGTACGCCATTACCTCATCCTTTCAATATTGACAGGATTAGAGAAGCTTTTGTCAGAGGTTATTGACCGTGTCAAAACTTTTTACAGGAGTTAAACTTTTATTTTGAGGTCCTATCTGAATTCAGTCGATTTTACTTAATTCTTTTGTCAATGTTTCCCGTGGTAATATTCACAATTTGCTTTGTAGCTGGCCCAGGTATACCTTCGTCTGAGGACTCAAAACCTGAAAAATGTTGTGAGTCTAAAAGTTCATTTTTAATGAGGTCAGTCTGCCAGTTTGAAGCTTTTTTTTTTGAGTCCTACCAAAGTTTGACCTTTTCCTTTTTTAAATGGTTGCCAGTTGTCCAGAGGTTTATTTTGATTCCTGCTGTTTTTCGAGGTCCTATCTAAAATTCATCTTTTTTTGCCAAAATGCTTTCCAGTAAACACAAGGGTTTCAATTCCAGTACCACTTGCAGAGAATTCATTTTCCTTGGAACCAGCACCCCCAAACCCCGAGGGGACTTGATACTAACGTTTAAATTTTCCGTAAAAAAGACATTCCATACTTTGGGCAATCTGAATGTTCAACTCGTCTTTTATCTTACACTCTATCCAAATATTACCCTTGTAAAAAAGTGAAACTAGTGCCCGATTTCCAATGTTTCACCCCATGTTCAAAAACTCCTTTCAATTGATAATGTTTCCTCCAATACACATTGCTAGAGCAGATCAACATGGCTGAAGACCTTTTTTTAAAAAATTGTCAAACCTGCCAGCGACAAAACCAAAAGTTTGGAGAGGTTTTCTAAAGTTTCAATTTGTAGCTCAGTCTGGTCTGCATTCTCACACCTTTTTGGGAACAAACCTTCCCGATTTTGCTCAAATAAAAAAAAAAAAATGAGTCGTAGATTACGTCCAAAAAACAGGTTTTAGGGTAAGTGTTGCCCGGACATTGGAACTTCTTACAGGAAAAAACCCTGGTAAATAAACCCTACGTTCTTTTATTTTGGGCTCCCAAAAAATCATGCACCCAAATTTCCGAGTCTTGCTGTAAATTTTTTGGCAAAGATACCATTTGAATCTGCCCCCAAGCTCCGGGAATTTTTTTCTGCATTTGAAAGAAATTGTGCTTTTTTTAAATGGCAGCCATTAATCCCCAAAAGCTAAATTTATGGGGTCGCTTGCTTTGAGAATTCTTTTATGTATGCAGTGAGCAGCGGTTTTTAAAAAGGCATTTGAAAAAACAAAGATTTTCCCAGGCGGGTTTTTTTAGCCCGGAGCAGAATTTTCACTTTTTCGCTTCTAATCGAGACAATGGGCCCTGGGATGATTCCTAAGGTAAAATGTAGTAAATGCCGACTTACATCCCCATTTTTGTTGTGGAAGCTTTCATTTTTTTGGGGCCCGAAGTTTTTCCACTCCAGCACACACACTTTTAATTTTGTCCGAAATTTAATAAAATTGACAAAACTCTTGTCCAATAACCCAAGTATAACAGGCCCCATTAAAACCCCCCTGTGCCCCCTTTTAACACTGTTTTCGTTCCCCTTTTTTCGTGAATTACTTAAATATAGACCTTAAATAAGACCTAAAAACACTATCGAGCACTGCCGTGTTGCCAATCGGCTGCCAAAATTTCCCCATTTCACCGCAACCCTCCCTGTTTTCCCTGTATTTCCCTGTGCCTGTATATCAGTTTTTCCGTAGAATTGACAATTTGCAATGGAAATACAGAGGGCCTTTACCCCTTATATCAGCCAACTTAAAAATTTTGGGGCACTTTCCATTTATCAGTGTATTTGAGTGTACGCCTGGCGTTTGGGGGGGTTGTATGGAGGGGGGGCGCAACTAGGGGGCTCTCCGAAATTTTTTTTTCCCTTTTAAGAAAAAAAAAGAATACACTAGTAGCTAAAAAAAAAGTTATTTAAGGGTTTACCTAGCATGTGCGCGTCACCTGACCGTTGTACACCTATACCTTGATTTTGGCGCGCTAAAGCTGCACAAATGTCGACCAAGCATCTAAAAGCACCAAAACTTGTTTTAGCAGCAAAAATTAAATAGGGCCCGAAAAGGCCATCAGCCCATGGCGGGAAAAATGTCCATCCAGCGCTGCGATAAAAAAGCGGATTTACTGTGACTGGGTGGCGAAAACAAATTTTTGCCCCCCCTCACCGAAAAATATTCCTAGGTGCACCTCTGGCTGGGGAGTAGAAGACTACAGGTCACATCAATAACACAGTAAAAAGAAATCCTTTAAGGGGCTCCCAAAAGTCAATCAGTACGGCAGTTTTCCCGGGAAAAGAGAATGAAAATCAGGGGTTGAATGGGCCTCAGAACACGTACGTACCGACACTGTGCAAAACCGGGAAAAAAACCATACGGATTCGAGATTCAGCGAATCTCTCCTTCTCTCTCTCTCTCTCTCCTCTCTCCTCCTCTCTCTCCTCCTCTCTCTCTTCTCTTTCTCTCTCTCTCTCTCTCCTCTCTTTTTTTCGTAATTTTTGAGAATAACACAAAAAGTTTTTTTAAAATTCTCCCATCTTTTGAATTTCCCTATATTTTGGTATATTTTCAATTTTTTTCCCTGTTTTTTTGGACCCGAATTTTCCCTTTAAAAAGGGGGAAAATTTTTCCTGCATCTGCAGCACCGGCCGGGAGCTGCCGCCATGGCCTACCCCCCAAAGTGCCAGATCACCCTCATAAAATACCTTTTTTGGAAATTAACATCCTCTTTTTTTACTATATTTCCTGTAAAGACACGCACAAACCCCATATAAAAATTTAACTGAAATCAATGGTTTTTTTTTTCCCCCTTTATTTTTCCTTTTTCTTTCCCTTTCGAAGCTAAAACAATTTTTGTCAAACTGTAATTTGACTTGGGGAACATTTTAAGGCCCGCACAGTGACAGCTAAAAAAAAACATTTTTTCGCGTTAAACGAAATAAAAATACTTTAGACAACATTAACTTTTTTGTTTTTTCTATATGAATAGTTCCCGCATAAATGAGTTAAGGACGAAATATAACTTTCGCGCCCAAATTTCTTCCCTTTTCCCTGTAACCCCTGCCCACAAAAGTAGTCAAAAAGAAGAAGAAAAAGAATTATTTAAAATTTTTTTACAAGTCATATGACACCTGATTTTGGTGAAATAGGTGTACGTTCCAGTCTTTCCCTTTGGGGTGTCCGTGCCCCTTGTCTCTTTGGTTTTTGTCCTTTACAAGTGACGGCAGCAGGTGGTTTTTTATTCCACCGTTTTTTATTCCTCTCCACCGATCTGTAAGCTCCACACTTTAAGCTGCGAGTCACCTGTGGGGTGGGTTTGGGGGCACAAATGGAGGCATTTTGAAGCAATCTGGGTAGCAAAGACGAGCCGAGGTGTGGCGAGCTTGGTGCCCCCACGATTTTTCTCAAATTGGGCCCACCCCTTTCACACACACTCACACCCCACACACACACACCCCAAAACCCCAGACACCACACCAACCACCGGGGACCGTAGTGGGGTGTACTGAGGAGGGAAAGTTTGCCCAAAGGGTTTGAATCGCAATCCCCCCCAAACCCCCACCCCCTTCCTCTGCCCTTCTCCCCTTTGGCCATCCCGTCGTTTTCCCCCCAAAACTACCGACAGAGACTACATTGAAGGTTTTCCCTTTGGGGGATTTGTTTTCCGCTGACCTCTTTTCTCTGTTTTTTATGTTTTTTTTGTCTTGTTTATACGTGTCTAGATTTTTAAAAATTTTTGTATAGTTTTACTTTTATGCTATGTTATTTGTATTTGGTTATTTTAAATTTTTTTTGTATTTTTGTTTTTAATTGGGTGGTTGGTATCTTGTCCCCAATCAGTCAATCACCCCCCCGATTTATATGTCTGTCTATTTTTTGTATTTTTGTCTTCTCTACTGTTTTCCTTCTATCTCTCTTCTCTTTCTCCTCTCTTCTCTCTCCCTCTTCTCTCCTCTCTTCTCTCTCTCTCTCTCTCTTCCCCTCTCTTCTCTCTCTCTCTTCTTTTTAAATAATAATATATATATTTTTTTTCCTCGCTTCTCTCTCTCTCCGTCTCTCTCTTTATACCATACACTAAAACACATTTCATTAATTTAGCAATGGCATTAAGGATCAAAGAAAATGAGATGAATAAATGTTCATTGCGTGAATTTAGTTGATTTTTTTTCTCATTAATTTTCAGCTGCAGTTTTGCAGGGTAATAAGGGAGGTGCCGGACCCCCGCATCGGCTGAGCCAGGACCTCTTGAGATGAGGTGAGTATTAATGTAGTAAAGGCAACGAACTATCATTTAAACTCCAGCATCATGAAAATATAAGAATAGACTCTTATCTTAGTTCTTCACGAACTTTGGAAAATGTTGGGCGTTTAGAGCAGTTCCACTTCATAATTGTATCAGACATGTTGACAGATAACCATTGCTCCACGGGTTTTACGTTTATCTAAAGGCAAATTCAATAAATAATAAACAACTGAGCACAGAAATCTAAGTTGCAGTCAAACAAAGGAAAAAACTGTATGATGTATATTCACATGCTCGGCGGTTAAAGTTCTGAGTGATGCAAATGTAATGGGATCATACGAGGGGGATCACTGTGATATAGGTTTCTCGAGGCCAGACCATAAATCCCTTAAATGCTAACTTTGGTTGATATTTTAAGAAGTAGCTCGCAGATAAATGTCTGGCAGTTTACATTTTTATCTTTTGAGCTGTATTACCGTGCGTTTGCCTCCACGAAAAACACAACGCCCTTTTCTGACCGTTATATAGTTGCGAACCTGGGTCTCCTCTCGTATACCCCCCTTTTCTTTTTCCTTCCTCCTCTAATGCAATGCCAGTTTTCCTACTATTAAATTATTTACGTCGTCCTCTTACATTTAGACTCCTTCTTCACCTTTTTCCTTGCATGCGTTCTCTCCTTCACCCTGTACCCTCTTTCTGGGACTAGCATCTCCCTCTCTCTATCTCCCCTTTGCTCACCCATCCTCCTCCCCTCTTTACCGCACTGCGCACTGTCCCTGGGGTTTCTTCTACCCGTGTGGTGCTGTTTGTCCTAATCCTCTCTTACCAACCCCTCCTTACTTACCTTTCCTCCCCCCTTAGCTTGCATCCCTTCCCCGCGTCTTTGCACCGCTATATTTTCTTCTACTTCTTATACTATATTTCTATTTCTTACAGGGCAGTTTTAACTTTGCATGTATTTTTCTAGTTATATTTTTGTGTTATGTCAGTCGTTTTTTTTTCGTTGTTGTATTTTTTTTTTATTTTTGTTCGCCGGTCTAAATTTTCTCGTATTCGTATATTCTCTGTTTTTTTATTTTCTTAATTTTTTTTGCCGCAAAAAATTAGGGTTGCAGTTCTTGTTCTTTCTTTTTTTCCCCGGTTGTTTTTGCGCGCGGGGCCCTTTCGGATGTCCCGTCCTCCCCCTTTTTTAGCTTTTTGGTTTTCATGGAGTTTTATGTTTATTGCGGGTGTTTCGGGCCTGTGTTTTTTTGATTGAGAGAGACGGAGAGAAGAGGGGAGAGGGAGAGAGAGGAGAGAGAGAGAGAGAGAGAGGGGAGAAGAGAGAGAAGAGAGAGAGAGGAGAGAAGAGGAGAGAAGAGAAAAGGGGCGTTTTAAATTGATAGGGCCCCCGGTTTTTAAACCAATTATCGACTTTAATAACCCCAAATATCACCGAACATCACACAGCGGTGTCACGGGGGGGAGATGAACGGTGGCTTTGAATCCCCTACTAAAAAAATTTGGGAAAAATTAACCGAGATGGAAAGGCAGGGTAAACGGGCAAGGGTGGATGGAGGAAGGGCATGGGGAAAGGGACGGAAATGGGGAGGATTTAAGTGAAGGAAAAGCAGTGACGAGGGGGGATAGGTTTTATGAAAAAACGTACCGGGAAGAGCGAAAGGGGCACATGTGAAAGAAGAAAGAAAAAAATTTTTAAAGGAAAAGGGAGAGAGAGAGGAAGGGGAAAGGGGGAGGGAGAGAAAGGAAAATTGGTATGAGCAAAAGAGGGCGAAGGGTTTATGGAAACAGTGGAAGAAAAATTTAGGGAAAAATGGAAAAAAACAGGAAAAGAGCGGAAGGAAGCATGAATGGATAGGGATGAATGGGAAGATAAGGGACAGATGAAGGGGGAAAGCGATGGGGAAAGGGAGAAAAAGGACAAGGGGGAACGGAAAGAAGGAAGGGTGAAGTAGGGGGGGGGATGGGCGAATGGGGAAAGGAAGGGGTTTTATGGGTTTCTGGGAAAATGGGGGTTTAGTGGGGGGCGGGAGAGGTGGAAAAGAGGAATAGTAAGTAACATTTTGGGGGGTTGTTGAATAATGGGCCGGGGTGTTTTATATAGACCCATGAAAGCCCCGTAGGGTTGTGTGTGGGGTGTGTGTTGGGTGTGTGTGTGTGTCATTCCCCTCTCTGACTCTGACGGGTTATTTATTTTTTTTTTTCAATATATTATTTCCATTTTTCTATTATTTTTAGGGTTGAGGAGCCCCGGACCC
>JACEEZ010011066.1:0-13794 GCA_016584305.1 Chionoecetes opilio
AGGGAAAGGGAAAAAAGGAAAAAAAAAAGGAAAAAAAGGGGAAAAAATCCCAAAAAAAAAAAAAAAAAAAAAAAACCCAAATACAATAATAGATATTTTGTCGTGTGTCCTCATAGAAAAATTAAAATTTAAATTTTATGATAATGGGAAAAAAATGGGGAAACACCCTCCAAATATATAAATAATATATATATTAATATATATATATATATATATATAAATATATATATATATATATATATATATATATAAATATATATTATATTTTTATATATATATATGAGAGAGAGAGAAAGATAACCCTCACATAATTCAAGAAAAAAGCCCTTTAAAAATCCTCAACATATACAATAAATATATTTTGTCGTGTGTCAAATTTACAATGAAATTCATGACAATGGGACAGAAATTGGAAAACCCCTCACATTATGTATATATAATAATAATATTATATATATATATATATTTTATATATATATATATAATATATAATAATATAAAAATTTTTTTTTTTTTTTTTTTTTTTTTTTTTTCTTGGGCAAACGAGGTTGAAAAAAATTTTTAAAAATTTCTACATTTTTTGGGACCATTTTATGCCCCGGTTTCTATTTCCCGTACAATTTTTTTTCTTCGTTTTTTTTATTAGAAGTTGCCCAAGGATAGAAACGTTTGGGAACTATCATGTTCCATCTCAGGCTTGATTGAATAGTGAGGGATGTATGTGGGAGTAAAGGGGGTAAAGGGAAAGTAACTAGAAAAGAGAAGTAGGGGGAAGAGAAGCAAGGGTTGGGGCAGTGTACCCCCTACTAGGTACCGGGGAGGTCTAGCCTCGCTAACCGCCTCACCTTTGGGTACGTCCCGGGATGATCTCTCCCCCCAACTCGGGGGGGGGGGGAGGGGCACACCCTTTGCCCCAGGGGAGCCCCGGTGGCGGCGCGGATAGCCCCTGTGCAGGCCGGGGTCCCGGGCAAGGTCTAGCCTCGCTAACCGCCACCCCCTGGGCACGCTAAATAGCAAAGGCAAGGGAGGCAGATTATAAGAAAATTTGGCGGAAGAGAAGGAGGGGTGGGAAAAGCTAAAAACGGCTAACCCGGAATGGGACCTCGTTTATACGGTATGACGAGACTAGACTGACAAGGGGTCTTATTGTCCCCTGAATAATGGGCCATCAAAAACCAATAACACCATGCACAGCTCCCCCCTGACAAGAGTGCCTTAACAAAAAACTACGATACTGATAAGGAACAAGACCCTGCCGCCCCCTTTTCCCTAAAGAAAATAACACGCTTTTAAATGCCACAATCAACGCCCAGACAGTGATTTTCAGGTGCTCCAAACATCAAAACGCCAAGTCTCCCTCAATAGAGAAACAACCAAGGGGTACCGGTTTTTCCCTTTTAGCTCCACCCACCCCCCCTTTATTATCCCCCATTTGCTAATAATTGCCCTTTCGTAAAAAAATTTTTTGAAATTTTCCCTTTCCCTTGCCTTCACAATTAAAAAAAAAAATCACAATTCAGAAAGCCTGAATATGGAAATGAATTTCAGAAACTTTGATCCATGGACAACTTCTGAAAACTTATAGAAGAACCAAGAAAATTGTCCGGGAAATAGAAACCGGCTTTCATAATCTCGAAAAAGGGGGAAGTTTGACTCCTTTCTTTTCCGTTTGCTAAGAGAAAATATCGTGCCGGGCTACATATTAGCCTTATATAATATATATATATATTAATTATAATATTTTATATATAATATATATATATATAAATATATATATAGTGTCGATATTAAATAGTTACCCCCAGGGCGGGGCGGTCTAATATGTGAAATTTTTTCAACATTAAGGGGGCCCAAAAAATCGAGCCAATGTTTTGTGCCGCCTACACAGAGTGGCATAGTGGCGGGTTTCTGGCACGCTAAGGAAACCACAGTCAGTGTTTCCTGCCGTGTAGGGAGGTTTGTGTTCCGCATCCGCCCCTCTGTGCTCCCTCTGATTTAAAAACCCCCGCCCCCTTTGACCCCCCTGGTTGTCGATATGGGGCAAGAATAAGGTTTTTAGTGCAGAAACATTGCCCAGTATTCCATAAAAATATCCGGAAAGCAATCAAAGAATTTTTTCGGAGATTGCCTTTGATTTTTTAACGGTATTTTTATGGCAATGAGGGGCAATTTTTTCTGCACTAAAATCCTTTTTCTTGCCCATATCGAACAAACATGGGGCCCAAAGGGAGCGGCGGTGCAAGTCGAGGGGGGCACAAGAGGGACGGACGCGGAAAAAAACACCTCCCTACACCGGAGGACAAAACTGATTTGGGGTTTTCCTTGGCGTACCAGAAGCCCCCGCCTAATGCCCCCTTGTGTAGGCGGCACAATACATTGGCTTGATTTTAGGCCCCTTTAATGTTAAAAGCTAAATTAACATCATTTAGTCCCCCTCATCCGGGCGGCAAATTCAATGTCGAGCACTATATTTTAAATTAAAATTATATAAATATATATTTAAATAAAATATATATATATATATATTATAATTATAAAATATATTATATATATATATATAATATTTTATAATTTTAATATATAATATATATATAATATGAGAGAGAGAGGAGAAAAAAAAATTACACGCAAGATTTATTATACCCCTGGGATTTTGCAGGAATGGCAAACAAAAATTGGACCCTTTTTGTTTAAATATACCCCGGGGTTTTTGACACAAGTTTGTGTCCCATTCCCGACACATCTTCACAGTCCCAGGGTGCTTTGGGGAGTATGACTGCCGGAAAAACACAAAAATTTAAATTTTTAAAAAAGGCAATTTTTTGTGCCCTTGACCTCCGTGGCACAGATGGAAAGGGGCAAGGTCTTGTTTCTGGAAACAATCAAGAAGGGTTTCCTCATAAGCCCTTGATCCCACTGGCAGGAGGAGGGATCACAGCCATAAAAGGGGGTGTTGCAGCACTATGCGAACAGGCCACAATCGGGAACTCCCTTCTCCCTTTGGGAAAAATTTTCGCCCCTAAGGTAATTGTGGCCCCTTGGGGTGCAGCATCTCAGAAGTTCTTCAACAGGCGTATAAAAAATAGAGAAGAAATAAAATAATGTGTGTGTGTGTGGTGGTGTGTGGTGTGTGTGGGTGTGGGGGGTTTCACCAGGTTTTTGCGTAAAAAAGGGGATGCGCCCGTCTGCTTCCCCCCCCCCGGAGAAGCTTAAACCCTTTTTATAAAAGCTTTTTCCATTTTTTCCCATCGAATACTTTCCTCCTGTCTTTTTTTGCTACTGCACTTTTTCCCACACTTTACACTTTTTGTATTCAACTCCATTTCCCATAATTGACCCCGTCTAAAAATCTTATTAGATCCTTTTGTAAATGCTCACAGTCCTTTTTACTTTCTATTTTTTTTTAGAAATTTTAGCACATCGAAAATTTAACTCGTATAACTATTCACTCCGTCTGTATATCTTTGAATAGCCCAAAGAACATCACGGGGGCCAATACTGATCTGAGGAACCCCACTTATCACACGCCCTTCTGACTTCTGATCTTTTTTTACTTTTTTCCATATCTCTGTTGCTCAAAAAGTCTTCCATCCACTTCAGAAAAACCCCCCTTAAACCTCCTAATGTTATAGCCCCAGAGCTGTCCTTGTGAGGACCTTGTCAAATCCCTTTCTTTTGGTCCAGGTTATGCAATCGACCCACCCCCTCTTCCGGTCACATCGTCACTCGAGTAAAAGCTTAAAAGGGTTGTTGTACATGACATTCCCCTCAAAATCCAAAACTGGCCTCCTGAAAGTGTGTTTTTCTCTTCCAAATATTTCAACCATCGTCCTCATAATTTTTTACACTTTTTTGCCACAATGTTTAATTTTTAAATTTTAATGTTTTTTCTTGTTCTCCTTTGAGAATTTTGGCAAATATTTGTTTTCTCAATCAAGCGGGACTTCTCTTTTAAAGTGAACTCTAAATTTACATATGAATTTTTCTGCTAGTTGGTTATGCACTTTTCATTATCCAATTTGACACTCCATCGAACCCGGGGTTTTTTCACATCTTGGGGGGGGGGGTTCCCTTTGCCTTTTTACTTATATTTTCGTTTCTTTATGTCTTTCCTTATATTTTATTTTGCTATTGTATTTTTCGTTTAAAATTTACTCGGTAAAAAACAGTTTAAAGCACGATCTCAACCTCAGGTGTTGTAAGCATTTCGACCTTATGCTTTACCTTAGCTTTCCCACTCCTTCCTTTTTTGCATTTTTCAATTTTAGATCTTTTAGAAAAGTTCGGTTCGTTCTTAAATGTTATTAATTTTTCTCATAGTTTCTTTCTTCTTTCTTCGGGGTTTTTAATATTCATTTCTAAATTGTTTTGTAATTCCCCCATAAGTTATCCTCCTTTTTTCCTCCAAATATTCCGACTATTCCCAAATATTGTGTGTGCATGTATTGAGAGTGTATATTGTGTGTGTGACCGATTTTAATAAATTTTTGGTGTTTGAAGGGGATAAACTATCAACATTTTTTTTTCCCCGACCAAAAACCCCCAAAGACCCCCCCCCACACCCATGGTTCCATTTTTGGCATATTTGCAAACTCCCCCTAGGTGGGCAGGGCTAGTTTGGGGGCCTGAAAGAGTAGGTATTTCTCAGGCCCTTTATGTGTGAGAGTTTTTTCTTGAGGGAGCCTGAGCAAAAGTTGATAGTTCATCAGACAGCCCATTTCCCGTATAAATAATGAGGGAAAAAATTTGTTTTTAATAAAACCATGATATATCTTTTGGGTTGCGGATCAAAATTTTTTACATACACTAGATTAAACTTGATTTAATTTAATTAAGTAGCACATAAAGGTGAAGGAGTTGGGGGCGAGTGTAAAAGGGGAAAAAAGGTTTTCTCAGGTATGTACTGAACATCTATTTTCAGCCTGTTGTAGACGTCATGCTCTTTTCTCACACTTGGGACTTAAAGTTAGGGGTGGTTGGGGGGCAGGGGGGTTAAGGGAAGGTGGGGGGGGTTTTGGCAGGGTTTGGGGCAGTGGTGGTGGTAGTGTTTGTCAGTGATGGTGATGGGGGTGGGTTCGGGGGGGTCAGTGTGGTGGGGGGGGTTGGGGTTTTAGTGATGGGGTTGTGGGGGTCAGGGTGGTGTAGTGTTTTGGTTTTCAGTGATGGGTTGGTGTCAGGGTGGTGGTAGGTTGGTGCAGTTTTGGTGGTGGGTAGTGTTTGGGCAGGATGGTGGGGGGAAATGAGGTTTTTGGGAGTTGTGTAAAATGCCAATGGTGATGAACCAGAAGGAATTATGTCCTTTTAAAGTTAATTTTGGGAGGCTTGTTTTTCCCTGTACACCCAGAAAGCAAGCTCCATCCTTTTATTTTGTCAGCTGTGGGGGGCCCAAACCATTCTTTTGGAGCCTGTCCCCTTTTTGCCTTTTTTTCGCTGTTTCTTCTAAGGACAAGGTCTCCAACATAAAAATAAAGTTTTTAACTCCCTTTTTTGGAGGCGTTGTCCACTTTTATTTTCTTTTGTGCTGTTTTAAAATGGTCACAACCTTATAGAAAAAAAATATTTTCATAGTATGTTACAGAATCACATAGCAGAATTACAGCGACAGTAAAAGCTGGACATATTGGTGTTGAAACCTTCCAGTGTTGATGGTTGCAATGAGTGATTTTCCCATAAGAGAAGAGATGGGAACCCAAATTTTACATCTTTATAAGATCCACACTGGGAAAATTAGCAGAGGTTGGAAACCCATTAAAAGAACGGTAATTAAAAATGATACGCGCCAAAAAGTAGCAACAATCATCAATCAATCATTTTGGGGGCATACGCCGGGGGGGGATTCGCCTCGCCCACACTACGGGCATATTCAAAAAAAATTTTTCCACCCGTTGCATCGGTTTCGGATACAAGAATCAAAAAATACGGGCGCAACGCGTAGACTTTTTTTTGTCCCCCCAACGACAACAACAACAGAAGTTTTTCCAAACCTTTGCCGTGCCCCTTTTTTCCATCATATTTTTCCCAAACGGTGAGTTTTAACAAACCGTAATTTTAAAATATATATTTTGGGAAAACACCCAAATCATACATAAAAAAAAATTTTGGGCAGGCGGCCTTTTTGTGTGAAAAGTGGTGAGGAGGCCGTGGGGGTGGGGGTGGTGGAAGTGCTGACCCCGCCACCTCCCCTGTATTTGGCCTTTTTTTTATATTAAAGCCTTAGACAAGTGGCAAACACTACCGAAACCCATTATTTTTTAAAGACAAACGATAAATCATGCCCAAAAAAAAGGCTCGATATAAAAAATTTTGTAAAATAGTATACAACATGCCAGGTACCGCCAGGTGCGACGGCTTTTCATGCATTTGGCCCCTTTTAAGGGGAAAAAACCCCCTCCCACAAAGCCGGTGATGGGACGGTTAATTAGGGCGCTTGGGGTGGTCTCGAAACCGCCACCGCCCCTCCTTAACCCGGAGGTCGTTAAGCCCCGAAAGGTCGCGCCTTAACGACCTGGTTCCCCAGGCTTTAATCCAACACCGCTTATGAGGGTTCCCAAACCCAGGTTTCTAGGCCCCCTGCATCGGCATTTCAGACAGAGTAGGCTTTTTGCCGACTTGAAACACCTCTCCCCTTTGGGGGGGTTTTTGGGATTACTACTAGAGGTGCCCCCACTTCTTCCGTTCGTTTTTCTCAGTGAAGTGGTGAGTTTTGTACCTGTTCCCCGTGTCACGGAGACAGAACGAGGAAGGTGTTGCAAAGCCTCAGGGAGGATCTTTTTTTGTTATTGTGTGTTTTTTTTTTTTTTGCGTTCTTTTAAGGAAGAGTGAATTAAATCCACACAGCCCCCCCTTTTGGGATTCCCCCGACACCCCCTTTTGTATTTTCATGGCAAATTGAGATAAGGAACAACAATGAGAATCACGGGTTTTGAACCCCAATTTTCCTGTGGGAAACAAACCTAACCCCCTTACGCCCCCATATCTGGGGAAAGGGAAAACCCTAGCTGGTACAGTACATTTTGTGAATGTTGTGCATTTTGCTTTTAAGTTTTTCTTCGCGGACGCAGACAGTAGCTCATCACCTTTCGGGCGGCAGGACACAAGCCTTGCTACTCTTTCAAACTTGAATAGAATTGGCTTTCACGTTGGCAGAGGAATTTTTATAAATCCAAGCATTTTCCGCAGCTAATATATATAGAGACTTGTTTTACTTTACCTCTAATTTCCCTGAATTCCCCAGAGTGGCGACTCAACTGTTGGGTTAAAAATACTAGCTGGCGACTTTACTGTAGTAGGTATAGCAAGGTCGCCACTCGGTTTGTATTTTGTAATTTGTCATGTATAGCCACTAATATGACACAGATGAAGACACAAAATGACACAGACTTCCAGATAGCCCTTCTAACTGTCGTGAAATCATGGATGTACAAATGTAAGTATTAACGCCACCAGACGTCTGTACATAACAAAGAAACGTTGAACTGGCGACTTGACTGTTATGTACGGTAGCTTTTTCTTTTTTCATGACAAAGGACTGGCCAAGGGTAAAACAAGAAAAGAATCAGAAGTGTACAGAATCCTGTCTGCGTAGGTATAGTTTTACTCCACCTTTATGTTGGACTCCCACGCTCATGCTTGTAACATGACTCTCATGGACAGTGATGTGATTTTATATTCACTAAGTCACCCAAAGATACATAAGCCCCTCCAAAGACTACTCTATACTGGACTTGCTCCTCATTTTGGGCTATTTCCAGTGGAGGCCAGTTTTGCGATCCTGCCATTTTCGAACATCACTCCCTTTCCCTTCCTATGGTTTATCAGTATATATGATATACCGTTATCTTCGTAAATGTTTGTTCTATAATATTATCAAATAAAAAAACAGTAAAATGCAATAAAGAAATGCCATTATGAGAGAGTTAAGAAATATGCATGAACTAATATTCACTTGAACTCATCGCCATTTAATATTTTGCGAGAAAACATTTTAGATGCTAGCGATAGAAAAAAGCGGATTTTCATTAGCTTTCCATTGCTATATTTCGTGTTCTGATAAATGAATCATAACCATGCATAAATTAGCGTTAACTAAAAAAATAACATCTATCGGGATAATTACCGATGGATGATGTATTTATTTAGTTAACGCTAATTTATGCATGGTTCTAGTCATTTATCAGAAAATGAAATATAGCAATGGAAGCTAATTAAATTCCGCTTCTATTGATATGTTGCATGTAAAAAGTCTTCACGCAAAATATCAAATTGCGATGAGTTTAAGTGAATATAAGTTCATGCATATTTCTTCAGAGTCTCATAATGGAATTTCTTTAGTGTATTTTACTGTTTTTTATTTGATAATATTATAGAACGAACATTCACAAAGATAACAATGTATCATTTATACTGATATGCCATAGTCTACTGTATTCATGGAACACTTTTTTACTTGCCGATACGATTGACGATGTTATTTTTTTAGTTAACGCAAATTTAGGCATGGTGGTAATTCATTTATCAGAAAACTAAATATATCAATGGAAAGCTAATGCAAATCCGCTTCCTTCTATCGCTAGCATCTAAAATGTTTTCTCGCAAAATATTAAATGGCGAAGAGTTTAAGTATATATTGAGGTCATGCATATTTCTTCACTCTCTCATAATGGCATTTCTTTAGTGTATTTTACTGTTTTTTATTTGATAATATTATAGAACAAACAGTTACGAAGATAACGGTATATCATGTATACTGATAAACCTTAGGAAGGGAAATAGGGGTGATGTTCTAAAATGGCAGGAATCGCAAAACTGGCCTCCACTGGTCATGGGCGGGTTGGCGCGGGGCACGAGTAGCAAGTCCAGTATAGAGTAGTCTTTGAGTTAGTCCTTGAGCCAACCGGCCATATTTTGAAGTGAATGCTCCGGCGGGGGGAGTAATTCTCATTATGATTTTCCATTAGGGCAATATCTCAGGTATCAGAAAATGCATGATGGACATCTGAGAACGGTAGCTTAGTGCCCGGATGGGACGCCATCTTTGAAACCACCCAGCGCGAAAATGCCCATTTGGTGGGGTACATTGTTGCACGTGTATCTGGACTTCTATACTAGCTATCGATGTGCGGTTGACGACTAAATATACGTCCAATGTGTACCGTCTAAATAAAAAATAATATGAAGCATTTTGTTATAGATTAATTATTATAAAAATCAATTATCGAAAAAAAATCATATTTTTCAATATTTTATTATTAGACTTGTACTTTTTTTAGTGAAACAACACTGGTATGATTTTCCAAATATGCATTGTGCTACACCGTTTATCTGTCTATAAAAATAACTCAACAAGTACAAACATATCATCCACCACGAGTTTACAACAAATATATGTAAAGAGGCATAAAATGACTTAGGCCGCCGCTGGCATTATCTATTCTGACGATAACGCAAGCTAGGAATGTCGTACGGAGAGGATTTTAACACCATACGATATCTAATAAGCAGGCGGAATTGTTACATAGGAAATCTGCACTTGGGGCCATCTTGGATTTCAAAATGGCCGCCAATTATATTAATTATTCATTACTAGAGTTTGGAAAGACGTATGGAGCTGATTTTAACACCCATACGATGTATATTCCTAATAAGCAAGCGGAGGTATCATTGAACATGTCATTTTTTTTAGTCAAAAACAATAGAATAGAAAGCAATCATCCTGACAAGGGACCCCAGATTCGAAGCACTGACCTCAAAATTCGCAGCATCAAGGAGGATGTTTGCCACGAGACTCTCGCTGCTGCTCTCGATGATGATTCATGTGTACAGAGCTTTGACATGTTCGCGAAATACCTACATTTTCTGCGAACCAAACATGGAGACCTGGCTCGCTTCTGGATGATGTATATGATATGGTAGAGACCCTGCTGGGGTTGATTCGTGCGGATAGAGAAGGCGACTGGATGCTTCACTTGGCTTGTGTCAGAAGAGTGATCCCTTGGTGTTTCGCAATGAACAAGGTGAACTATGCTAGATATCTACCAGTGTACTATGCACAGATGACGCAACTCCACGAAACATGCCCCGAGTTGTACAGGCATTTCAATCAAGGCTACTTCTCCGTACAGCTTAGACCAGGGAATCCATTTGCCAGAATCGCTGTTGATCAGACAACAGAAGAAACAGTCAACATAAGATACGCAAACAGCTGGAGGAACACGAGGTTTTAATCTTCGACAAGGGGCTGTGTTCACGATACTATCTAACTGCAGACAATCGGGCTGCTGCCCCGAGCAACTACGAGAAACTATCCTGTGAATGGCAGCGACACATCTCACGCCAAGCACCCTGACTTGTCTACTTCTCGCATCAAACGTGATGAGTCTGGCGTCACAGCTATCTGTGATCTACTGGAAAATGACGGACCAATCCATTCGCCAATGATCCGTCATGTCTTCTCAGTATATCTACCGGAGCGGCGCGAGGGAGGGACGTTTCTAATGACCTACTCAACGCCCTGAAAAAGGGGAAGCGGCGTATCAAAGCTTCAGAAACGTCTTAAAAAGAGGGAACAGGCTTTTATGAAACAGTGAAGAGCTAAACTTGAAGACCTTTGGTAAGATCAAGCAGAAAGTTGTGAAGGCCACAAACAAGGAGATCGTCCTGAGAGCTGACAGACAACTGTTTGCCACCATGATACTCATCGCCAAGACAAGGAACCTCGACATGCAACTTGTCCTTTGTCACCCACTAGGGCCGTTACCATGGTCTTTGGCAAACGTTGATGGGTCAATGAAAAAAACGAACAAAGTTGCACTTGCGAAACACATGGAAGGTCTTGTGGAACCAGCCGATAACGTTGACAAGCGAAGTGCAACAATAATTGATGCGATGGCTCTCATACAAAAGATGCATGGCGAGAACGACACGTTCGAAGAACTATCTGACCGCATCCTTGCTGCAGCGCTTCACGCTGGTCAAGGCACGTGAGCGCATCGATGTTGTCTTGACACATACACAGAAGAATCCATCAAAGCAGCTGAGCGTGTGTGAACCGCGGTTCAAATGAAGGCATCAGTTTCAGCGAGATCAGACCCGCACACAAAATCATGAACTGGCGGCGTCTCCTTGCTTGCAGCCAGACAAAGGAGAAAACTGGTTGTGTTTCTGGCGGAGTCGTGGAAACATGAACAAATCGCCAAAAGCTAGGCAAACAGAACACTGTATGTCACCTGTGGTGAAAAATGTTCTGGTACTGATCCGCGATAGGTGGAAGTTGGTGCAAGCACTCGAATGTAGCCACGAGGAAGCAGACACGCGTATGTTCTCCACGCAAAGCACGCCGTACCCACTACAAGACGATCATCTTAGTGGCAGATGACACCGACGTTCTGATCATCAGTCTTCATCTCAGCAGAACCATCGATAGTCAGCTCTTCATCAGACGAGGAACAAAGGTTCGAGTCAGAATGATTGACGTTGGAAAGTTGGCTGCGGTATTGGGGTCTGGAGTTTGCAGTGCATTGCCAGGGCTTCATGCATGGAGCGGGTGTGACACTGGTAGTGCTCTGGCTAGCCAAGGAAAGATAAAGGCTTTGAAGCTTGTGCAAGCGAAATGATCTGTATCTTCAAGCATTCACAGATCTGGGATCTTCGTGGAATGTACCAACAGACGTCTTCAATAGCATTCAGGCCTTCACGTGTCAGCTGTACGCCAGGAACACGAAGATCGTCGGTGCTAATTCACTCCGTTATCACATGTTCTGTGCAAAGAAGGGCCAGATCGAATCTGGACAATTGCCGCCTTGTGAAGACTCCTTGATGCAGCATACGCTTAGGGCCAATATCAGGCGGCTATCTGGCGACGCAGCCTTGAAAACCTGCCAGACGTCCCAGCACCATCAGCAGGACATGGCTGGAAACTCGATGATGGCGGTTCGCTCAAAATCCGATGGATGGCGGGTCTACCAGCTCCAGATGTCGTCTTGAATCTCATCTATGCACATGCAGAAGGACGTGTGTCGACCGTCAGATTGCTCCTGCATACTGAATGGGTTGAAGTGCACTGTTGTGTGTAAGCTGCAGGGATGCTCCAACATGGCTGCAGGATGATGCTATCGTGGCCTCAGGATGCCAATGACTCTGATGGCGACTCTGATGATTAACTTTGTGTGCACTGTATATTGTTATAGCATATGTTGTTCTCTATTATAATGCAGGCCAAATTGCCTGAAAATCTTTATAGACAGATAAACGGTTTAGCAAAATGTATAATTTGGAAGATCATACCGGTGTTATTTGACTAAAACATGACATGTTCAATGATACCTCCGCTTGCTTATTAGGAATATACATCGTATGGTGTTAAAATCAGCTCCATACGTCTTTCCAAACTCTAGTAATGAATAATTAATATAATTGGCGGCCATTTTGAAATCCAAGATGGCCACCAAAGTGCAGATTTCCTATGTAACAATTTCCGCCTGCTTATTAGATATCGTTATGGTGTTAAAATCCTCTCCGTACGACATTCCTAACTTGCGTTATCGTCAGAATAGATAATGCCAGCGGCGGCCTAAGTCATTTTATGCCTCTTTACATTATATTTGTTGTAAACTGTGGTGGATGATATGTTGTACTTGTTGAGTTATTTTATAGACAGATAAAAGGTGTAGCACAATGCATAATTTGGAAAATCATACAGTGTTGTTTCACTAAAAAAAGTACAAGTCTAATAATAAAATATTGAAAAATATATGAATTTTTTTCGATAATTGATTTTTATAATAATTAATCTATAACAAAATGCTTCATATTATTTTTTATTTAGACGGTACACATTGGACGTATATTTAGTCGTCAACCGCACATCGATAGCGTATAGAAGTCCAGATACACGTGCAACAATGTACCCCACCAAATGGGCATTTTCGAGCTGGGTGGTTTCAAAGATGGCGTCCATCCGGGCACTAAGCTACCGTTCTCAGATGTCCATCATGCATTTTCTGACACTTGAGACATTGGTCTAATGGAAAATCATAATGAGAATTACTCCCCCGCCGGAGCATTACTTTTGGTCTGGCTCAAGGACTAAGTAGTCTTTGGCCCATCCATCATAACATAAGTAAGCTACAAGAGGCCGTGAGACCTACACGTGGTAGTTCCTGTGATACGCCACGCCTGCTATTACAGTGTGCGTTAGATTCTAGATATGCTCCTATCACTCAGGCAGGACTCAAACTTATGTAAGGAAACTATTGCAGCAGAAAACAAGACAAGCTATCAGTGACTTGGTACCGTGACTATAAGACCTCCATAAATATCCCACCAGGCAATGATATCGGTGAAGGATGAAAGTACAAAAAGAACCTTGCGCTCATGGCATAACATGGTGGTTATAGGAACACTAGCGTTGTGTGTTGTACTGTTATATTGCACGTTACATTATTGTACTCTGGCCATCCAATAGTGCTGTTATCATACATAAAAAACGGGGGATATTAACATAAAGAACGAGGCTCCCGTGGCCATTGGAAGCTGCCGATACGCCGCTCACTAATACATTTCGCGTTTGTTTGTAAACAGATTTTTCATTTTCCAGAGTGAGTACATTTTATAATAAACGGTAGAGATTAATGTTTTGTTTTAACCATTACATGCACCGTGTTGTCATTGTTGGAGGCGAACAGTAACAACCCAGCCACCACCACCTTGCCCGTTAGCATATTGCCCAACTCTGTGTGAGTGTGTGGTTTCCGAGTGAAGAGCCTACGCCTGGCGTAGTCCGAAAAATAACCATAG
>JACEEZ010011067.1:0-10000 GCA_016584305.1 Chionoecetes opilio
ACACACACACCCCCCCCCCCCCCCCCCCCTTTTGTAGACAAAACCTATAGAAATAAATAAAGAAAGAAAGAAGGAAAGAAGGAATGAGAAAGAAAGAAAGAAGGAAAGAAAGACTCCCATGAAATAAAAATGCGAAATAAAGAAAGAAGAAAGAAGACAAACAATAAAAAGAAAGAATAAACAAACGAACTGAAAGAAAATGAAAGAAGAGATAAAAAGAGAAAGAAGGAGATGAAAATGAAATGGAAACGCCAAAAATTTTGAAAAAAAAAAAAGGGGGAGAGAGAAGAGAGAGAAAAGAGAGAGAGGGGAGAGAGGGGGGAGAGAGAGAGAGAGAGAGAGAGAGAGAAATTCAACATTCCCATTGCTTTGATTTATCTTTATTCCTTTTTATCTTCTTTTTCCCTTCCTTCTTTCCTTTCTTTTTTCCTATTTTCCTTCCCTTCTATCTTTTTCCTTACCACTTCCTTCATTTTTTTCCTCCCTTCTTTCTTCTTTTCCGTATTTCCTTCTTCCTTCCCTTCTTTCCCTCTTTCCTTCCCTTCTATCTTTTTCTTTATCACTTTCTTAATTTCTTTCTTTCTTCCTTCTTTCTTCCTTTCCTTATTTTTCTTCTTTCTTCTCTTCCTCCTTCTCTTCCTTTCTTTTCCATCCCTTCTATCTTTTTCCTTATCACTTTCTTCATTTCTTTCCTTCCTTCTTTCTTTCTTTTTCTTCTTTCTTCTTTCCCTTCTTTCTATTCTCTCTATCTTCATTTTCTTGTTTTTCTTTCTTTCTCATTTTTCTCCCAAACTGTCTCATAACACGTGACCTTCAGAGAGAGAGAGAAGAGAGAAAAGAGAAGAGGAGAAAAAGGGGAAAGAGAGAGGAAAGAGAGAAGAGAGAGAGAGAGAAAGGTAAAATGATGTCTTTCTAGCTCTCCTTTGTGTCTGTGTGTGACTGTGTGTGTGTGTGTGTGGTTGTGTGTGTGTGTGGTTGTGTGTGTGTGTGTGTGTGTTTGTCTGTGTGTGTGTGTGAGGGGTGTGTGTGGTGTGGGGGTGTGTGTGTGTTGTGTGTTGTGTGTGTGTGTGTTGTGTGTGTGTGTTGGTTTCCATTTTGTACCCCCGAGCAGCCAAAATTTTATTGTCCACACACACACGCACGCACACACCCCACACACACACACACACGCACACAACACACACACACACACCACACACACACAAATTTTAAAGGGGGCCACAACAGGTTTTAAAAAAAACTGACTCCACCTTTTTGTGACGAAAAGATTTGTTGGATATTCATTTTTTTTTTAGCGTTGAAAAAAATAGAAGAAAAAATGGTTGGAGAAAAAAAAATATTCTTTTATATTTCGTGTTCCGTTTTTTTTTTTTAAATATTTTTTTTTTTGTGATTATTAAAATTTGTTTTTATTATTATTATTATTATTTTATTTTTATATATTATTATTTTTATATTATTTTTTATTATTATTTTTTTTTTAATTATTTTTATTATTTTTATTTTTATTATTTTTTTTTTTTTAATTTTTATTTTTTTTTTATTATTTTATTATTATTTTATCTTTTTATTATTATTATTATTTTATTACCATTTTTTTTATTATTTTATATTACTTTTTACTTTACTTTTATTATTATTTTTTTTTTTTATTTTTATTATTATTTTTTTATATTTCTTCATAACTTTTTTTTTGTTTTTTTTCCCTTTACCTGAAACTTTCTTTGTTCTAACCTCTCTCTCTTTTCTCTCTCTCTTCTTCTCTCTCTCTCTTTCTTCTCTCCTCTCTCTCCTCTCTCTCTCTCCTCTCTCTCTCTCTCTCTCTCTCTCTCTCTTCAAAATTTCATACCTCATTGTTGGTTTTTTTTTCCCTTCCTTCTCCTCTTTTCTTTCTTCCCTCTTGTGACTCCTCTTCTATTACTTTTCATTCCTTCCCCCTCCCTCCTCCTCCTCCCTCCTCCTTTCCTCCCTCCTCTCACAGAGAGAGAGAGGAGAGAGAGGTTAGAAAAAGACCTCTCAGACGCCCCGGGAAAAAGGGCACTACTAAAATTTTTGACCTGTGAGGGGGCTGGGTTCGTAAGGGCCCTGCAGTTAGTGACCACCATGGGGTTTTAAAACCCAGGGGTCATGCTGCAGGGGGCTTTTGAAGTGCACCGTCCAAAGGGGAAAAGTGCACTACCGCAGTGGATTGAAACGGAGCTGGGCCCCTGTTTTGCGCTCCCTCCCAAAAAGCGCCAGGAAGGCGCCGCACCACCCCTGAATTTCCCACACTGAGCCCCAACATACTTTAGCCCTCATAACACCACAAAGCCCCGAGTTAACGGTTACCATATACTCTCGACCTGTGAGGGGGTTGGGACCAGAAAGGGGTTCCTTGTCGTTAGTGACCACCATGGGGATTTAAGGTCCCAGGGGTCACTGCTGAGGAGGCTTGAAGTGTACGGCGCCCCCCTACATGGAAAGTACACAACCGCAGGGTTTGAAGGGAGCTGGGGCCTGTTTGACTGCTGCCCCCCAAAGGGAAAGCGCCAGGCAAGGCGCCGCACCACCCAAACCTCCACAGTGTTCACCCATTACAAAAAACACACAAAAACAGACTATCTATCAACACTAAACCTACCCCCACAAAATAGTAGTTTAGCCAAGATTACAGCTTTAAAACTTCCTCAAAATTCCATGCAGTTTTTCTATACGCATGGTATCACTTTTTTTGGCCACTTCGCTGGAGGATGGGGGGGTGGGGGGGAGCCTTCTATTTCCCTATCCTTTCTCCTTATCTTAGTTGTGTAGTGAAATTTTTAAAGCAAACAGTTTTGTAAGGACCTTGGGTTTCTGTTGCTTTTTGGGTTTTTTCCTTTGTATTCCTTTGTATATTCCCCCTCCCCCCTCCTCTTCTCTTCTTTTATTATTTATCATCCCTGCCTTATGACGGAAAAAACTCATTTGAAAAAAATGTTGGTATTTGGGCCCTTACCCCCCCTCCCTCTCTCTCTTCTTCTCCTCTGGGTAAGGGGTTTATGCTCTCTCCTTTTCTTCCTCCCCCTTTTAACTGATATCTCTCTCTCTCTCTCCTCTTTCTCTCTCTCAACATTCCCCCTACGCTCTTACTTTGTGAAAAATTGATATGGTGTGTTTGTGGGGTGTGTGAGGGGAGAGAGAGAGAGAGAGAGAGAGAGAGGGGAGAGAGAGAAGGAGAGAGAGAGAGAGAGAGAGAGAGAGAGGAAAGAAAAAAAGGGGGAAAAGAGAGGGGAAAAAAAAAAGGAAGAGAGGAGAGAGAGAGAGAGGGGAGAGAAGGGGGGAGAGAGAGGGGCGAGGAGAGAGAGGAGAGAGAGAGAGAGAAAAATGTACAACGAAATAGAGAAAGAAAAGACGCATAGGGGGGCGGGAAAACGTTCGCACAACCCCACCACACACACACACCCCCCCCCCGCCCCACACACACACACACACACACAAAAACACAAAACCACCCACACACACACACAAAAAAAAAAAAATCCTCATAAAGAAAATTTTTAACCTCTTTATTTCTAACCCCAACATAACCATTAAACCCTCCCTCCCCCCCCCTAGTACCCTTATGGGGGAAGGGGAAAAGGGGAAAGGGGGGGGAAGGGAGGGGGAAAGGGGGAAGGGAAAGGGGGGAAGGGAAGGGGGGGGGGGAAGGGGAAGGGGAAGGGGGGGAAGGGGAAAAAGGAAGGGGGAAGGGGAGGGGGAAGGGAAGTGGGGAGGGAAGGAAGGGGAAGATAGGGAAAGGGGGGGGGGAAGGAAGGGGAAGATGAGGGGGGAGGGGAAAGAGGGGGGGGGGGAGGGGGAAGGGAAGGAAGGGAAAGGGGGGAGGGAAGGGGATGGGGAGGGGAAGAAGGAGGGGAGAGGGGAAGGGAGGGGAAGATAGGGAAAAGGGGCGCAGCTTTTGAGGCAAGGAAGAGAGGGCGGGGGGGGGAAAAGAGAGAGAGAAGAGGGGGAGAGAGGGGGGAGGGGAGAGAGAGGGGAGGAGAGAGAGGGGGAGAGAGAGAGGGGGGGCATGGAGAGTAGTGCCAGTCATCCGTGGGGGGTGTGGGGTGCCGGCGGGGGGGGGGTGGGGGGGGGGGGGGGGGGGGGGGGGGGGAAAAGAGGGGAGAGGGGGGGGGAAGAGAAGAGAGGGAGAGAGGAGGGGGAGAGGGAGAGAGAGAGAGAGAGAGAAGGTCTTATCCTTTTTATTTTATTTTTTTAGGTCGACGTGTTGTGAGTAGACAACTTTTTTTCTCAAACAACAAAAAGAAGACAATATTTTTCCATGAAGTTTAGTTTTTAATGGTTGAAAAAAATATGTTTGTTTGTATGTTTGTTTGTTTGTTAGTGGTGGTGTGGTTAGTTTTTTTTGTGTCTGGTAGGGGGGTTGTGGTTGAAAACCCCTTTTCCCCTCTCTCTCTCTTTTCTCTCTCTCTAGTGGTGGTTGTGGGTTTTTAAAATTTTGTCTTTTTTCTCTCTCCCCTCTCTTCTCTCTCTCTCTCTCTCTCCTCTCTCTTTTCTCTCTCTCCTTCCTCTCCCCCCGTTTCTTCTTTCCACCTATTTTGTTTTTTTTTCTTTCTTCTCTCCTCCTTCTCTCTTTCTCTCTCTCTCTCTCTCTCTCTCTCTCTCTCTCTCTCCACAAGTATATTTATCAATTTAAAAATATCACATTTCATGTCCCTCTCCCCCCTCCTCTCTCTCTCTTCTCTCCCCTTTCTCTCTCTCTCTCTCTCTCCTCTCTCCTCTCTCTCCCCTCCCCTCTTTCTCCTCCAAAGCCCTTTTCCCAAGTTTATTTAAAAAATTTATTTTTATAACTTTACTCTTTCCCTTCCTTCCAATTCCCTTCCTTCCTTCCCCTTCCTTTCCCTTTTTCCATCTTTTTCCCTTTTTTTTCATTTCTTTCCTCTTTTTCCCCCCTTCCTTTCCTTTTTCCTCCTTTTTTTCGTTTCCCTTTCCTTTTTCTTTCCTCCTTCCTTTTCCTTTCCCTTTTCCTTCCTTCCTTCCTTCTTTTGCCTTCCCCATTTTTTTCCCACCTTCCCTTTTTCCCCCTTTCCTTCCTTCGTTCCTTTCCCTTTCCTTTCCCTTTCCCTTTTTTTTCCCCTCCTTCCTTTTTTTTTCCTTCCTTCCTTTTTTTTTTCCTTTCCCTTTCCCTTTTTCTTTCTTTCTTCCTTCCCTTTTCCTTCATTTCTTTTTCCTCCCTTTTCCCTTTCCCTTTCCCTTCCCTCCTTCCTTTCCTTTTCCCTTTCCTTTCCTTCCCTTTTCCCTTTCCTTCCCTTTCCCCCTTTCCCCTCCCTCTTCCTTTCCCTTCCCCTTTTTCCTTTCCCTTTCCCTCCTTCCCTTCCTTTTTTCCTCTTTTTTCCTTCCTTTGTTTCTATTTTTTTCATTTTTTTTAACAAGTTTTTTTTTCCCTTTTGTTTTTCCTTGTGTTCGTGGTTTTTTTTTTAATTTTTGTTGTTATTTTTTTCGTTTTTGTTGTTTTCTTTTTCTTTTTTGTTTTTTTTTCCCTTTTTTTTGATTTTTTTATTTTCTCGTGTTTATTCCTTTTTTTTCATCGTCGTTTTTTTTTTCTCTTTTATTTGCTCTTTTGGTGTTTTTTTATTTCCATCGTTCCCGTCTCTCTCTCTCTCCTCCCCTTCCTCCCTCTTTCTCCCCTCTCTCCTCTCTCTCTCTCTCTCTCTCTCTTCTACATTTAAATATTGCCTTTCCCTTATTTTCCCTTTTCCCTCTCTCCATCTATTTCTCCCCCTCCTCCCCCTCCTCCTCCTCCCCTTCCTCCTCCTCTTCCCTCCTCTTTCGATTCCTGTTCTTTTACCTTCCCCTTTTTTCCCCTTCCCCCTCCCCCCCTCCCCCCCCCCCCTTCCCCCCCCCTTTCCCCCCTTCAGAGTCAGTTATTTAGTCATATATCAGGGGTTGATGTGAGCACCGAAAAAACCTGCACACACCTGAAAATTAATGGGTGGTGTGGGGGGTGTGTGTGTGGTGTTGTGTTTGTTGTGTGTGTTTTGGTTGTGTGTGTGTGTGGGGGAGAGAAAAAGAGAAGAGAGAGGAGAGAGGAGGGGGAGGAGAGAGAGAGAGAGAGGAGAGAAAAGAGGAGGGAGGGAAAAGAAAAGACAGACAGACAGACAGACAGACAGGAAACAGACAGAAACAGACAGACAGACAGACGGGAAACAGACAGGACAGACAAAAGGACAGGACAGAAAAAAACAAAAAAAAAAAGGAAAGAAAAATTAAAATTTTCTATTACTTTTAATTCATCTTATTTTCTCTTGACTAATTTTGTCTTTTGATTTTTATTATCTTACCCTAATTACTATTTATTTTACTATTCTTATCGTTTTATTGTCCGTAAAAAAAAATTTTAAAATGGTGGTACGAGTTTTTGTGGAAATTAATGGATTATATTAAAAAAAAATTGCGAAGGATTAAAAGCCACTATTATTTGTCAAATTTTTTTTCTTGCCTTTTAACCCCTTTAGGCCCAGAAAAAAATTCCATTGAATTTGGGTACCCTTTGATGTTTTTTAGTGTAAAAAAACATTGTTTTAAGCTATGACCTGTTTAGATCCTTGGGCGATATCTAATTGGTATATTCAGTCACTTTTTGTAATATTATGGTAAAAAACAGAGATTTATAAGCAAAAGGAAAGATCTGGGGGGGAAGGGGTTACAAAGATGGAATTTTTTTTTTTTTTCCAAAACATTTTCTTTTAATTAAGATGCAAATGTGTTATATCGGAAAAACCCTTTTGTGCCGGGGGAATTCTTTTTTTTTTTTTCAGTTTGAAAAAGAAAAAAGTAGGGTTTGTACCCCCTTAAAAAAAACACAGAAAAGGAAAAGCATGGATGAAGAGAAAAGAAACAAGAACAAATATTAATGAAAGGAAAACAATATGAAAAGAAAAGAATGGAAAAAGAGACAAAAAAAAAAAACACACACACCACAACAAACACACACACACACACACAACACACACACACACACGCCCCCCCCGCAACGCCACAAAACCACAACACACACCAAAACACACCCAAAACACCTGTGCGAGTATTTAAAAAACTGGCTTAACAGGTAATCTAAGTCAGAAGTTTTTCTTTCATGGAGTGAAGTAGATGGTTGATAAACCCAACTGACCCCAAAATACTGCATTTTTGGGACATTTTTGTAAGTTTTCGTTTTATTAAATATCTTTTTTAACTGTAATTCTAACTAATATAAGAATGTAAGTTTTAACATGGACTTTAACAGGTTCAAGCTGGTAGGGTGAGTACCACCTATCCTAAAACCTAACCCCGCAGGATCATAAACGTTTATAAAAACTGCCCACGCGGCGTGCGGGGGATGTCCCGGGGCGGTTAGTTTTCCCCCACCGCCCCCATTGGGTGCATGTGGTTTGGGGGGGGGGGTGTGGGGGTGGGGGGGGGTGCGTGGGTGGTAGGGGGTGGGGGGGGGGTGGGGGGGGTGGAGTGGGGGGGCTTTTGGGGGCCCCGGGGGGGACAGGGGCCGCGTTCCCAAAATTGGTGTTGGGCCCTGCGCGGCGGTGCGGCTGAGGAAGGGGACAGGCGAGCCTCCCGCTGCCCCTGTACATTGTGGAGGGTGACGAGGCCCGCCACGGCCCGCCGGTGGTGCAGGCTGTGCAGGCCGTGCAGGCTGGCCTGCCGGCCAGGCAAGCCCGGATCATCCTCTCCGCCTTCCGCGGGATGAGCATGGCGAGGTGCGAGGGGGCTGCCCCTCGCGAGGCGGGAGTGCTCGAGGAATGAGGAGATCTGGGCCTTGTAGAGGAGGTCGCGGCCCTGCCGTCAAGGGGCAGGAGTCTTCAGAGGGAGGGGCCAGCGCCCCGGCTGTCCTGGTGCTGTGTGTTTGGGGCCCTGTAGGTTTGAAGTACCACGACTCCCGGGCCCTTTCTTTCCTGTTGGGCCCCCCGTGTCCCACCCCCTCACTTGACCAACAACTACTCCGGGGCCCGAGCCGCTTCCTGAACCCAAACTGGGTGGCGCTGAGGAGGTGGTGGCTCCCCAGGTGTGGCCCGCGATGATGCCTCCAGCACCTTGCCCGCCACACACAGGACAGACCAGGGCACCCGCGCCTCGTCACCGCGCGCCTGCCCCCCACCCCCCCCTGCACCAGCCCTCCCAGGCCATCGGCGCCGGGGCAAAATTTATGCCATCCATGCCCGGGCCCGCCGTAGCCCTGCCGCCTGCCCCTGCCCCGGGAAGGGGGGTGGCGCTCTACTCCAGGAGCCTCCTGAAGGACACCCTCGTGGTGATGGCTTCGTGGCCCCAGCTGCCCCCGGGACCCTGGGGGGAGCAGGACGCCGCGGGGGGGGGGATTGCGTCACCCCGGGGTGGAAGGGGGAGCCAGACCCGTGGGAGGGGGCTCTGGGGGCTAAAAACCCCGGGGGGGCGAAGGACGCTGGGGACCACGGGTTTTTTTCTCTCTCTCTCTCTCTCTCTCTCTTTTAAATCCGATCAGTAACAAGAAAACAAATGAACGAACAACAAACAAAAAACAAACACCCCAAAGGGCCAAATTACCGTTTTTTAACCAAAACAATAAATACTTTTTTTTTATTTCTTTAAGTTTCTTTTCCCTCCTTTCTTTTAATGTTCTCTGTAATTATCAGCACTAATGAATCCAGAGAGAGAGAGAGAGGGGAGAGAAGAGAGAGAGAGAGAGAGAGGAGAGAAGAGAGAGAGGAGAGAGAAAAAAGGGGAAATCGACCAAAAAATAATGCACCCAAAACAAGAGAGAGAGGGAGAGGAGAGAGGAGAGAGAGAGAGAGAGAGAGAGAGAGAGAGAAAAGAGGGGAGAGAGAGAGGGGAAAACCCGAGAAAAAGGCCCCGGGGAAAGGGGAGAACAAAGAGAGAGAGAGAGGGGGAAGGGAGGAAAGGGGGGAGGAGAAGGAAAAGAAAGGAAAAAGGGGAAAGGGGGGGGAAAAGGGGAAGGGAAGGGAGGGGGGGGGGAGGAGAGGAGGGGAAAAAGAGGGGGGAAAAAGAGAGAGAGAGAAAAGAGGAGGAAAAGAGAGAAGAAAGAAAAAGGAAAGGGAAAAAGAAGGGGAGGAGGAAAAGAGAAGAGAAGGAAAGAAAGAGAAAAAAAAAAAAAAAGAAAGAAAAAAAAAAGGAAAAAAAAAAAAAAAAAAAAAAAGGGGAAAAAAAAAAGGAGGAAAAAGGAAAAAAAAAAAAAAAAAAAAATAAAAAAAAAGAATAAAAAAAAAAAAAAAAACCCCAAAAAAAAAAAAAAAAAACAAAAAAAACAAAAAGGAAATAATTTCCTTAAAAATAAAATAATAAAAAATTTTAAAATAATAAAAAAAAAAAAAAAAAAAAAAAAAAAAACAAAAACAAACAAAACCAACCAAAAAGAAAAAAAACCCCAAAAAATAAAATAAAAATTCCCCCCTTTTTTTTTAATAAAATTTTTTTAATAAAAAAAAAAAAAAAAAAAAGGGGGAAAGGGAAAAAATTTTTTAAAGGGAAAAAGGAAAATAATGGATAAAAAAAAAAAAAAAAAAAAAAAACCCAAAAAAAAAAACCCCCTTTTTTTTCTCTCCCTTTTTTTTTTCTTTTCCCCAACCCCCCCCCCCCCCCCCCCCCCCCCCCGGGGGAAAAAAAAAAAAAAAAAAAAAAAAAAAAAAAAATCACTTTCCTTGGGTTTTCTTCCCTCCCCCTTTTTTTCTTCTTCCTCTCTTCTTCCCTCTTTCCTTCCTTCTTCTCCTCTTCTCTCTTCCTCTCCTTCTTCCTATCTTTTCTTCCTTTTTCCTTCATTTTCCCTTTTCTTGTTTTTCTTTTTCTTCCTTTTTTCCCTTCTTTCCCCATCCTTCTTTCCTTCTTTCTTTCCTTCTTTTCCCCCCTTTTTTTCTTCCTTTTTTTCCCCTCCCTTTTAATTTTTTTTTTTTCCTTCCTCTTCCCTTTCCCCTTTCTCTCCTTCAAATTTCCTTTCCCCTTTTCATCCCTTTTTTCTTTTCCTCCTCTCCTTCCCTTTTTACCTTCCTTCCTTTTTTTTCTTCCC
>JACEEZ010011067.1:15000-23301 GCA_016584305.1 Chionoecetes opilio
TAGATTCCAATAATTTACCCACCACTGAGTTAGACTTACGGGTCGATAATTTGACTTTAGTCCTCTGTCTCCCTTCTTAAATATGGGAACAACATTTCCTTTCCTCCACAATAATGGCACATCGCCTATCTCAACCGATTTCCTAAAAATGTGCACTAACGACTCACTAACAACCTCCTTGCATTCCTTTAATACCCTGGGATACACTTCATCTGGTCCTGGCAATTCAAATGTTTTCATTTTTTCTATACCCTCCTCCACCATTTCCCTAGTTATCACAATATCTTTGAGTTTCTCCTCATCGCTTCCTTTGAACATCTGTTCACTATCAGGTATCGTCTGTGTATCCTCCTCCGTAAAAACACTAAGAAATAATCATTTAGACTTTTACACATATGCTCATCCGTATTTAAGACCTCACCCTGTCCTGACCTTAACGGCCCAACTAATTCCCTTGTCTTTGTTTTATAAACCTGATAGAACCTCTTCGGTTCCCTTTTCGCCTGTTCTGCTACTTTAATCTCATAATTGTTCTTAGCAACTCGAGTTAATTTCTTCACTGTCCTCGCCATCACGTGATACTGTTCTTTGTTTACCAATCCTGCCTTGAACCTTAAATAAATGTTTCTTTTTACTCCAATGTTGTATATACAGTAAAACCAAGCAGTTGTATCATTAACACTCACTCACACACACACACACACACACACAACACACACACACACACACACACACACACACACACACACACACACTGACCATATGGCTTGGCATTGCGTGTACAAGTTGGTGGGTGGAGAGAGAGAGAGAGAGATGAGAGAGGAGGAGAGAGAGGAGAGAGCGAGAGAGAGGAGAGAAGAGAGAGAGTGGAGAGAGAGAGAGAGAGAAGGGAGAGAGCAGAGAGAGAGAGAGAGAGAGGGGGGGGGGAGAGAAAATTGGAAAACTACTGCTTTGTTTGTTTCGTAGTTGCACACTTTTACGATTTTGTTGGGTTGCGACAAATTTTTTTTTCTCTCTCTCTCTCTCTCTCTCTCTCTCTCTCTTCTCTCTCTCTCTCTCTTTCTGCCCGAGGGTCACTCTTTGTCTTCTTCCTCTTTTCAACGTTTGGTAGCTGTAATATACTCTCTCTTTCTCTGTCTTTGTCTCTCTCTCTCTCTCTCTCTCTCTCTCTCTCTCTCTCTCTCTTCTCTCTCTCTCTCTCTCTCTCTTTGTCTATCTTTGTCTCTCTCTCTCTTTGTCTCCTCTTTCTCTCTCTCTCTTTGTCCTCTCTCTCTCTCTCTCTCTCTCTCTCTCTCTCTCTCTCCTCTCTCTCTCTCTTCTCTCTCTCTCTCTCTCCTCTCTTCTCTTCTCTCCCCCTGCATCCGTTAATCTCAGGTATTACACTCGAATTTATTTCACATTACTGTCATTATCATCATTCCATTATCATTATTATTATCATCATTATTATTTTCATTATCATTATCATTAATATTTTCATTATCATCATTATTACATGTGCTATCTTTGGTTTTTTTTACATTTTTATTACAATGAGATAGCTATATATATACAGAGAGAAGAGAGAGAGAGAGAGAAGAGGGGAGAGAGAGAGGACGAGAGAGAGAGAGAGAGAGTAGAGAGAGAGAGAGAGAGAGAGAGAGTATTGAAGAGAGAGAGTAGGACGATGAGAGAGAGAGGAGAGAGAGAGAGAGAGAGAGAGAGAGGAGCTCCTTCTGAAACCCATTTGACATACTTCAAGGTTTTAGAGAGGAGAGAGAGAGAGGAGAGAAAGGAGAGAGGAGAAAAGAGAGAGAGAGAGAGGAGAGAAGAGGGAGAGAAAGGAGAGAGGAGAGAGAGAGATAAGAGAGGGAGAAAGAAAAAAAGAAAGAGATAAATATAATAAAAAAAAAGAAAAAAATATATAAAAAAAAAAAAAAAAAAAAAAAAAAAAAAAAAAGGATGAAAAAAGAAAAAACAAGGAAGGAAAAAAACGTCGGACAAAGAAAGAAAACAAAAAAAAAATACGAGTCAACAAGAAAAAAAGCAGGAAAGCGAAAAAAAAAACGAAAAAAAAAATATGACGGGGAAAAAATAGTTGAAAAAAAATTGAAATTAAAATCATATATAAACCACAACACACACACAACACGCACACACACACAAACACAGACACACACACAAAAAAAACACAACATGAAAAAAGAAAAAATCCTCAAATCTAGCACCCCCCACGAAAAGGGAAAAAAAAAATACATTACTTTTTGGCGGAAAATTGGGTTTTATGATGACGCCCCCCCCCCTTTCCCCCCCCCCCCCCCCTCACTGGCTACCCCTGTTTATTAGTAAAGGCAGAAGGGAGAGAGAGAGAGGAAGAGAAGAGAGAGAGAGGAGAGAAGAGAGAGGGGAGGAGAGAGAGAGAGAAGGGTGTAGATAACTTGAAAAGTCATGCGGGTGTGTATGTTGGGGTGGTGTGTGTGTGTGTGTGGTGTGGTTGTGTGTGTGTGTGTGTGTGTGTGTCGTGTTGTGTGTGGTCTGTGTGTGGGTGTGTGGGTGTGTGTTGGGTGTGTGTGTTGTGGTGTGTGTGTGGTGTGGTGTGGTGTCTTGTGTGTGTGTGTGGTGGGTGTGTGTGTGGCGGGGGGGTGTGTGTGTGGGTGTGCGTGATGATAATGAAAAATTTTAAAGGGTTTGTGAAAACCCTGCACACACACACACACCACACACACAACAACACACACAACACACACACAACACACACACACACACAACACAACACACGTGCCAGGTCTTTGATGTGGGTGACAGATGGCGTTTTTAGGACCACCCCCATCATACTATACTATACTATACTCTTAAATATAATACTATACTATACTACTACTACTATACTATACTTACTACTGCTTATATACTACTATACTATACTCCTACAAATACACTACTACTACTGCTACTATACTACTACTATACTATCTATACTACTACTACTACTCTACTATACTACTACTACTATATACATATATACGCTACTTACTACTAAAACTACTACTACTAACACTCTACTGTACTACTACTACTACTATACTACTACTATACTACTATATACTACTACGCTACTCCACTATACTACTATACTACTAATACTGCTACTACTACTACTCACTATACTATAATATTTACTACTACTGCTACTACCCCTACTAGAGAGAGAGAGAGAAGAGGGGGGGGGGGAGAAGAGAGAGAAGAGAGGGGGAGAGAGAGAGAAGAGGGGAGAGAGAGAGAGAGGAGAGAAAAGAGAAAAAAAAGAGAGAGGGGGGGGGGGGAGGGGGGGAGAGAAGAGAGAGAGAGAGAGAGAGGGGAGAAAAAATCTGATCTTTAATTTTTTGATTCATAATTTTTCTTTCCCTTTAAACAACCCCCCCCAAAAACACACACCCCACACACACACCAACACACACACACAAACACACACACACACCACACACACACACAACCACACATTTTATAAAAATTTAAACAAGTGTTTTAAATTTAATATATCTAATTAATTAAAATGTGAGAAAAACAAAATTTGGTATGTGATTGCGGGGGAGGGGGAAAAAAAAAAAGGGAGGAGGAGGAAAAAAATTAATAGGATAATAGGAGAAAACAAGGAGACCTATTGGTCCAAGCGGGGTTTTTTGCTGCTACAAAAACAAAAATCAAAATATTGTAAGAAAACATGGAAAAAGAAAAAGGGGGGTTAAAAAAAAGGACCGGGGAATTGGAAGTTCCTTTAAAAAAAAAATTTTTTGGGGGGGAAAAATGAAAAAGGAAAAAAAAGGGAAAAAAAAAAAAAAAAAAAAAAAAAAAAATACCCTAAAAAAAATAAGAAAAAAAGGTGGGAAAAATAAAAAACCCCCAAAAAAAAATTCGAAAACCTATCAAACCCATTTATTTTACATGCGGCAAGTTGTTTTTAAAATGAGTTATTGTGTGGCCCGACAACATTTGCTGGTAAATTTGTTATCGATCAACGACTTAAACATTGAAAAAATTTTTTACGGAGCCGGGGAGCAACGTTGACCGTTTTTTTTTAAACCATTTTTTCTTGTTGTCATTGATTTTAAAAGCCGAATAGGCCCTTTGATTAATGCAAAAAAATTTTTGGGATTTTAAAAGGGTTTTCTATCAAGTCCCACGGATTCTACGACCCTTTAAGGAAAAATATTAAGTTTCCCAGTCCCCTTTTCATAAGATGAATTTCGAGAGATGGAATTTTTTTGGTTGCTTTTTTTCTGTTTCCCAAAATTGGCTTGATTTTTACGAAAAAAGGGCGCCCAGAATGAACGGCATTTTCCCAATGCCCAAACCCAAGGACGTGTATAATTGTGTCTTTTACTTTCGGAGTTTTATGTTCAAAGTTACGTTTAAAAAACCAAAACATTTTTGCCTTTTTACGGCAGCGGGCCCAATGCGAACTGGTTTTCAGATCTTTACGATGATGACCCTAAATCCTTTTCCGCGTACTTCATTTAAACTTTTTATTTTGCTTTGAAGTAATTTGAGGTTTATCTTCCCTAATGCATTACTTTCTTTTATCGGAATTAAATTTTTTAATAGCATTTATCACCCCAATCTGATTTTTGTCGAGATCATTTGATGAGTTGGGCAGTTTCTCTAGTATATGTTTTTCCGCCCAATTGGGTATCGCAAAATTTTGATATTTAGATACAAGTCCCCCCAGATCGTTGGGTTTTTAAAAGAAAAAAAGTAGGGCCCCAAGACCGACCCTAGGGACCCCATAGTGAATCTAACCCAAACAGATGCCTCACCATTATTACACCCCTTGTTTTCGTTTGAAAGCCAAACGCCCCAAACCCTGAACATAAGGGTTCCTATGCCAAGTGCCCTTAGTTGGTCAACAGGCTTATGGGGGGAAGTACGAAGGCTTTTTGAAAAAAAAAGGGATATTAAACCCAGGGAATTTTAGCGTCCCCGTTTTAATAAAGGAGGGGGAGGGGGAGGAAGAGGAGGAGGAGAAGGGGGAGGAGGAGGAGGAGGAGGAATAGGGGAGGAGGAGGAGGAGGGGAGGAGGGGGAGGGGAGGAGGGGAGGAGGAGGAGGAGGAGGAAGAGGAGGAAGGGAGGAAGAGGGGGGGAGGAGGAGGAGAAGGAGGAGAAGGAGGAGGAGGAGAAGGAGGAGGAGGAGGACAAAGATAGGGAAACGAGGAGAGATAAAGAAGATGGTGATGATAATAAAGAGGGGGGGAAGGAAGAGGAAGAGGAGGAAGAGGGGAAAGAGGGGAAAGAGGAAAGGAAAAATAAAAATAAGATATGACGTAATAAAGGAGATAAAAAAGCAAGAAGAGGTAAGAAAGGAGGAGGATGAGAGAGAGAGAGAGAGAGAGAGAGAGAGAGAGAGGAGAGGAGAAGAGAGAAGGAGAGAGAGAGAGAGAGAGAGGAGAGAGAGAGAGAGAGAGAGAGAGAGAGAGAGAGAGGGGAGGAAAGAAAGAGAACAATTATTTTTTAAGAACACAATTCTATACAAAAATGTTATATAATTGCTTTAATAATTCTCTCTTTTCTCTCTCTCTCTCTCTCTCTCTCTCTCTCTCTCTCTCTCTCTCTCTCTGTGCCATGACCTCTGATATCTGGCACTTTTCCCCCCTTTTTTGCATTAAATCAATCAATCAATCAATCTCTCTCTTCTCTCTCTCTCTCTCTCTCTCTCTCTCTCTCTCTCTCTCTCCTCTCTCTCTCTCTCTCTCTCTCTTCCTCTCTGTGCCATATGACCTCTGATGTCTGACACATTTCCCCCTTTTGCATTAAATCACTCTCTCTCTCTCTCTCTCTTCTCTCTCTCCTCTCTCTCTCTCTCTCTCTCTCCCCTCTCTCCCCCTCTGTGCCATATGACCTCTGATGTCGACACATTTCCCCCTTTTTGCATTAAATCAATCTCACTCTCTCTCTCTCTCTCTCTCTCTCTCTCTCTCTCTCCAGAACATGATCCCTAATTTATCATTTGGAGGGAAAAGAACGAGGGAAAAAGGGCAAGACAATGAAGGAGGGAAGGAGGGAAGAGGGAAGGAGGAGGAGGAGGATATAATACAGAGGTCAAATAAAGGGAAAAAATATTGGTCCAGGAGGTATTTTTGGGCCAGTAAATTGATGTACAAGGAAGGAAGGAAGGAAGGAAGGAAGGAAGGAAGGAAGGAAGGAAGGACAAAGTTGGAAGGAAGAAATACATAGGAAGAGGAGAAGGAGGAGGAGGAGGAGGAGGAGGAGGAGGAGGAGGAGGAGGAGGAGGAGGAGGAGGAGGAGGAGGAGGACATACAGAGGCAATATACACAGCTAAGTTGGAAGGTTGTCATAAAAATAGTTGTGGTTAATGTGAAAATAAGAAAGGGAGAGAAAACTAACCACCTATTTTCACCTCATCCCACACACAGGTGATAACAGTGCGTGAAGTAATAATTAATAATGTATAAATATGTGTTGAAATAATAATACTGAAGAAATTGATACAGGTAAGAACATTGTGATTGAAGAATGTGTATCAGGTTTGGCACAATTTTCATTCTTCTTTCACATTTCTTTAATTTTATTTCTATTATTCACTATCTCGTATGTTCTTCAAATGTCACTAACTATAACATATATAACACTATAACTATAACTCTCTCTTCAATGTCACTAACTATAACATATATATAACACTATAACTATAACTCTCTCTCTTCAATGTCACTAACTATAACACATATATAACACTATAGCTATAACTCTCTCTCTCAATGTCACTAACTATAACACATATATAACACTATAACTATAACTCTCTCTACAATGTCACTAACTATAACACATATATAACACTATAGCTACAACTCTCTCCAATGTCACTAACTATAACACACATATAACACTATAGCTATAACTCTCTCTATCAATGTCACTAACTATAACACATATATAACACTATAACAAAAACCTCAATGTCCTAACTAAACAAAAATAACACTATACTTAACTCTCTCTCTACAATGTCCTAATATACAAAATAACCTAAACTTCTTTTTAAAGTCAAACTAAAACCCAATAATAACATATACTAAAAACCCCTTCTCTTCAATGTCAAAACTATAAAATAATAACACAAAAACTAAAATTTCCCTCTCTACAATGTAAATAATATAACCAATAAAAATATCAAAACTCCTTTTAAAATGTTAACTATAAACCAATAAACACTAAGCATAACCCCTTTTCAATGTCATAATATAACACATTATAACCTATAACATAACCTTCTCCAAGTCACAAAAATAAAAAACTATAAAACACTATACTAAACTCCCCTTTCAATGTCACAAACTATAACACATTATAACACTATAACTATAACTCTCTCTCTTCAAGTCAAACTATAACACACTTTAAAACACTATAACAAAACTCTTTTTAAAGTCACAACTATAACAATAAAACACATAACTAAACTCCTTTTCAATGTCAAACTATAACACATGACCGTTTTTTAACGCTTGAGACCCAAACGAAATTTCCTTGTTTTTGGGTGCCATTAGAAAATTTTTATGATATAAGCAATTTTTTAAGCTATGACCTTTTTATATCCTTGCCCAAAATTTGGTATATTTAGGACTTTTCGTAATTTTTTTGGCCGAAATCAGACAATTTTTTTATAGCAAGGAAAGACGGGGCGGAAGAGGGTTTAAAGGATTTTTAAAAACTGTTTCCGGACTGCGATTGAAAAAAAAAAAAATATTTGGTTTCCCTTTATTTTTATTTTAAGTGGTTTAAAAAAAATTTGTTATAACGAAATAGCATAAGGGAAAAAAAAAAAAAAAAAAAAAAAAAAAAAAAAAAAAAAAAAAAAAAGTTAATATCGTAAATAGCATAAGGCAAAAAAATAAAAAATAATAAAAAATAAAAATAAATAAATAAATAAATAAATTAAAAAAGTGAAAAAAATTAACTTAGTATAAAAAAAGAAAAGAAAAAAAGGGACGACTGTTTCTGTATCAAATTTCTGAATAAAAAAAAAAAAAAAAAAAAAAAAAAAAAAAAAAAAAGAGAGAAATGAGAAAAAAATTTCCGTATATTAAAAAAAATTATTCAAAAGAGATTAATATTTATTTATTTTTGAATCAGTGTTGCCAGTTTGTGATTTTTTTTTTTTTTTTAAGTCTCTTGTAGTAATAGTTTTTTCGTTTAAATTTCACGCGATTTAAAGAACCCAAATTTCCGTAAGACTGATTTTAACTCTTGCTTTTAAATTTTTAAGGAAGTTACCTGAGAGAAAAGAGAAGAGAGAGAGAGAA